>JAOTAZ010000002.1:26789030-26803258 GCA_025629785.1 Erythroxylum oxycarpum | reverse complement strand
CATTGAATAGTCAAATTTTTTTAATAATAAATAAGAAAAATTATTTCATATGCTTATTAAATTAAAAGACAAAGTTTTTAATTAAATTTTAAAATATTCTTTCAATTTAATCCTTCAATATTTTTAATTGATATATTTCAATGCACCGATCGTACTAACCTTAAATTCTTTGATAACTCATCTATTCAAAACTTAGATTTAAGCAATCACACATTTTTGTTGAATGTGTAGAGGACCATGCACACAAAATAATCGAAACGTATCTGTGTTGGGACATTTGTGCCAATATAACAATACTTTTCAGAATACAGAAAAGTAACATCAACCCTTTAAGTCCACTTTCTTCTATTGTACTTTAAATTTTCGTTCTTAAACCTTAATTTCTATTTTTTTATTAAATTAAAAACCTATTTAGTCATTAATTACTACACTTAAAATTAAAGTTCATTTATAGATTAATTAATTAAAATAATTTTATTCTAATCTGCAGGCGTAGTTTTGAGCACGTCTGATCTAAACATGTTAAAAAAACCTACTCTTCATTACATGATTGAATGTGCATAATATAAATTTCGCAATCTTGATCACCATGGCAAGGGCCAACTTATTGTCGAAGATACGCCCATCAAAATCACTAGCAGGAGAGCCATGTCTCAACACACCATCAGTTAGCGCCTCAAATGGAATGCCAAAAGATAAGCTTCCATAAATGCTGTCCATGCGAAACCCAGAGAATTAATAGGAATAAACTCCTCTCCCCCTTCTCAAGAACCTATAAGAATTGAAATATGAGACATATCTACTCGAACACTAGGCCAAATAATTGGACGTTATCCCTCCGATTGTACTAGGAGTCTAATAACGTTTAACTTGATGACATTGAGCAACCAGCACCCGACATTGAATTATACAACATGTACAGATTAGCGTGTGCTCAAATGCCAGTAGAACTAACCATTTCAGTTATTTCGAAGGACAGTACCATCTAACCAAAACTCCACATTCTACCATTCAAGCCTAGTTCACGTTATGAAGACTCTTAAATAGAAAATTGTTAAACTTGAGAGATTCAACTCCATGCAGAGGAATCCATAACCATAAAGTCAAATACAATCAAGTTGGCCTTAACACAACTAATGGTTGGTATATGATTTATAAGTCATGTAAGTTGCCAAAAACATGCCCAGACGTAAACTACCTCGTAACAGTAACAAAAAATCTTGGAGTAGATGCAACAAGTTTTTTTGTCTACCAAAATTCAATCTTGATAAGCTCTGGATTGCATAATGGCTCATGTCAAGTAACAACTCACTCCAACATGTGCAGAAGGCATTCACAAAATGAAAAGTCAAATTGGAGTTTTTGACTCATGTCAAGCTCCAAGCATAAGTCCCTTTACAACTTCATACTTGTTAACCATCATTACGATCAGGAAAGAAAGAACATTCAAATTTAAGAAGAAGCAACAGATAATGAAGTTTTAAAGTTCATATAAGTCAAAATTTTCAAAGGAACTGAAACATACTGGTTTCGAGAAAAATGTAAAAAGCATCAGCAAAACCTCAACATTTGTGATTCAATGTTCATCAGGAATCTACAATCACTTTTTTGCCTTTTTTGTCCCCCTACAAAAAGACGAAATTGTTAGCGACAGTGTAGTTGAAAAAGATAGTAGCAAAGTCAACTTCTCTACAATCTTACTCAGCCTTTTGAGAAGCAGGGGCAGCTGCAGGTACTGGCTGCGCTTTCTCTCAAGGTACCTGAGATGTCAAAATACCTTAACCATCATGCATCACATTATAATTGACACATGCTCAAGCTAAAAGCACTCTGTCCACTTATTCTATTCAGTGGCAGGAGGCAGACATCAGCACTTCTAGCATTTATAACTTGCTTAGGCGAGATGTCAACAATTTAAATACAATAGCAAAACAATGGTACCATTTTAACAATTGAATGGCATTGAAGATTTTGTCAGAGCTTTTAAGTTACCTGTGCCAAGCGCTCCTCCCTTCTGGCAAGTTTTCTCTCCCTGCTTGCCTTACTCTTTGCACGCTTAGCCTCAAACTGGTCAGACAAATTCTTTTCTCTAGCCTTTTCAGCCTTTGATTTATGGATACTTTCCATCAGGACACGCTTGTTCTTGAAGACATTACCCTTCACCTTCATGTACATGTCATGATACATGTGCTTATCAATCTTTTTTGCTTCCCTATACTTGCGCAGCAATCGCCTCAAAACATGCAATCTCCTCATCCAGAGGATCTTAGTGGGCAGCCTAGCTTCCCTGGTACCCTTGCGCTTACCTAAACATTGAGGCAACATTAAGAAAGAAAGTTATGTTTTGAATAAGTTCCTGAATCCCCAGTTTGTCAACTAGCTTAATGCTTGTTACCAATCACCATACAAGTACTACGTAGCACAATCCATACCATATCCAGAGTGGCGACCCTTTCTCTTGGCCTCCTTCATTCTGCGAGCACGGGAACGTGAATGGATCTTTGTTGGTTTTCTGATGATGAAACCATCTTTTACCAACTTCCTAATGTTCTGCCCTGCACCCGGTTCAAAAGAACTAAGCAGATTAATCATCCAAAGTTAATCAAACAAGTTGAAACTTAGATATTCAAAAATGCCAAATAAACAAAAGACAGTAAATAAAAAACCACATACTTTAAAGAACAGAATCACGAAATACTATCCCATTCTTAATCATACTTTTCAGCTTAACAGACTACAACAGAATCCCAAGAAAACCCATCACTATTTCAAATATCCAATAATCCGTTTCAAAGAAACATTTAATGAATATAACACTGATCCCAGAAAGTAAAGCAAAAATTTGAGAACGCAACTTGAGTTGGCCATGGAGATTTCATTGACCTCATTGGGATCAAGCCAGACTTTTCCCTTCCCGCACTTGAGTACGCTTGCGGCGAGCCGCTTCTGAAGCTTCAGAGACACCATCTTTCTCTATCCTTCATCTCAGCGAGCTCTAGCCTCTTCCCAGCTCCCCTTCCTTTCTGCTTCTGTCCGCGAGGGTTAGGCTTTTTGCCGATCCGGTCGGATTATGATCCGAGTTGGGTCCGCTGGGTCCTATCCATGCAATGCTAATTTAATTTGGATCCACTACAGAAGAAGGTCCACCGTAAGTGCATTACTAAAAAAGGTTCTCATTAGGCGTTTAATTTGATAATATTATTAATATTATATAATCTAATTTAAATTGAAGACTACATCATGAATTCTATAGAACAGCGGCCTTTCTTATTCCAATCTCATATATTTAATACAATTAAAACAGTCTTATAAAATAAACCAAACATATAATGATCCTTACATTAAAGTCATAAATAGGAAAAGTGACTAGTTAACTAGTTATTAATATTACTTTAAATAATATATTGCACAACATTTTTTTTTCACATAATCAATAATTACTTTAAATTATTGATTGAAATTAAGAAGAAAAACTAATGGAGGTTATGTACATTTCTTTGTAGATACTAAAGCTTGACAGCTTTAACCATCATTTTCCAATTATCATATCATTAAAGGTTTATCACAATCTACATGAAAGAGGAGATAAAAGTAGTATTAGATTCTCCATGCCTATGCAACAGCAGTACTGCATCTTTTATTTGACTATTGATCATCACCATTTCTCTTATGGAGTTGACAACTTCCCTTTCAATTATTTGACTATGGTCATCCCCCCTTAAACACTCTATCACATCTTTCTTTCCATAATGCAAAAATGCAGGTCCCAAAGGCTATGAGTGAGATTAATTTTATCTCCCCCACACATTTTGTTATTCAAGAACCAATTGGTAAAGGTTCTTCAACTCTCCCCTCGGTGTTAATATGGCAGATACCTAATATGTTAAGCCATACCTCCTTAGAGAATCTGCATTCAAATAATAAGTGATCCACACTTTTCTGCTGCCTTTTATGAAAAAAAAATCATAAAAGAGACTATCCATAATATGAACTCCTCCACAGAATAGTAGCTATAGGAAGAATGAAACTATAGGGGGAGGTTCTAGTTCCAAACCATTTTACTGCAAGCCGCTTTATCTCCTTTACTTCTTAACCTATCCCTGAATGATGCATTCATGAATCTCTTAGATGCATGTGTTTTCTAATAGTAGGAATCCTCTCAATAATTGGGAGCGTAGATTATGATGATGTGAGCTAGCCTTTGTGGGAAGTCTCTCCACTAATTCTCGTATGTCCATACACATACTTTAGCATTTAGGAAGCTAATATAACCCTTCTATTTACATATATAAGTCACTAAAAATACCCACCTTGAACCAAATATCATGGTGTATTGAGGCCAATTTACCATCCCCTATCTTGCATATTCTGTGCCTTGAGAAAAAGTTCCTTTCTTTCAACAATTAAGTGAAGAAATATGATATGCCTAGTTTTTCCTTAAGTTCCTAATAGTTTTTTCCTTCAAATAATCCTTATGTATCCACTATACCTATAACGATTACTTGCGTGTCAAGATTCTCTAAATTCTTTTTCCCATTGAAACTGTATTGCATAGTTTAATAGGTAACACTCTCAGACCACCTTTCCCTTTATCCTTACAAACCTATTTCCATCTAACCTTGGCTTTAAACCTTTTGTTACAGGGAAAACCCCACACGAATTGTCTCATTATTTTCTCTAATTTTTTAACTAGACCCTTATCAAAGCAGAAATGGGAGCTCCAATAAACCTACATTGAATTAATTACTAAGCTAATCAATAAGATTCTTTTACTGGTGATAGATGATGATTACTTCAAGGCTAATTCTCTTATGGATCTTTTCTACCAGAGTTATGAATTCATAGAAAAAGGAGGATATTTTATCTACATTCGAGTTATAGTAGCTAGCTAGGGAGTAGAAGGTTGAGCTCTTCAATATATATGATGAAGAATCTTTCTGATAATTGATTGCTAATTTAGAGAGATCTTTCAATTTCTGCAAAGTTTGCATAAGTGGAAAGACATATTTATCATATACTTTTGCAAATAAAGAAAGATCATTGGCAAAAAGGAGATGGGAAATTCTCAATTTCTTGCATCTATGGTGGAATTGAAAAAATGGATCCTATGACATATTGTGGTTTAACAACTTGGAAAACAATTCTATATACAATACAAAAATGTGAAGGGATAATAAATCACCCTCTGTAATGTTCTTTTACTTTATACTTGTTTGGAGGGTTTCATATTCACTAAAATTGAGACAATGGTTTAGTATAGCATATGCTCAACCAATTCTTGAACTTGAAAGGGAAATTGAACACCTTAAACACCTGCTCAACAAAGCTTCAACTTAATGAGTCAAATGCTTTATGAAGATCAATTTTAATCACACAAGTAGTTAGGGAACTCCTTTTTAATTATCCTTTAAGCAATTCCTAAGATAAGAGGATATTATCTCCAATATGTCAATCTTACATGAAAGCAACTTAAGTTGTATTGATAACTTGATCCAAAACTTCCTTCAATCTTTTAACTAGTAGCTTAGTAACTATTTTGTAAAGAAAATTACAACATGAGATAGGATTATACCCACCAAAGGAGTTAGGATTTTGTGTTTATGGTATTAAACAAATGAAGGTTTTGTTAATGGCTTTAAGAAGCTTACTAGACTTAAATATTTCCATAATTACCTTTGTAACCATATCTTTGATTTCTAGCTAAGCTTTTTGTTAAAATTTCCCATTAAAAACATTAGGTATAAATGCTTTTTTAGTACGCATTTAAAAGGTGAGACCGTGAATTGATTCACTTCATTTGAAAAATTGGTTAGAAATAAAGGATCTCAATACCTACACATTTGAGCTAATCACCACTTGCTCCCCTAAGATATTCTTAAAGTATAAATGAGCTTTCTCCTTTAACAGGTCATAAGATGTAATATGATTGTCAGGCTAATCCTAGATGCTGTTAATTATGCTATTGTTTTTTCTTGAAAGGATTAAGATGAAGAAGAATTTGGAGCTTATATCTCTATCTTCCAATTAGGATATCATAGCCCTTTATCATAGGAGGGAGTAATGATCATACAGTACACTTGTATAATTTTCCAAAGCATGCTTTTCTTATTCCAACTACCATTCATCACTTAGTTAATCGTAAGTCATTTTTTAAACATTCTTGCAGCCTTTTGCCTGCTTAACTTTGAAAAGTGCATTATAATATATTCTCTTTTTTAGAGGTTTTAGCTCTTCTTTAATGTATTCAAGCTTCTTGACACAAGAAAAGGCTTTTAACCCCTAAACCAACTTCTCCCATCCTTTTATAACTTCCTGTAGGAAACTTTGATGATTCACTAATCATTAGACTTGAAAAAAGAACCTCTTTATTACCCTATCAAAAATTCTTTATATCACTATAGGAATATGATCTAATATGTTTGGATTTAAGAAATCTGCTTTCTTTATGGATAGTTCTTCAATCATTCCTTATAAACTAGAACTCAATTTATTTTTTTTCCTAACATCCTCCCTTTGAAATATGAAAATTTTTCCATAAACAAAAGTGATCTCCACACTTTTTATAAAACTTATTCTTATGTAGATGTGTTAGTAGCTAGAGTGTAACTCCTCTAAATCGACCCTCCCTATATCAAACATGATAATCACTCTACCATAGCGATGACAGGTGCTGTTTGAGACAAAATACCACCATGATCCATTCATTTTGAGCTTCAAAAAGTTTTCCTATCATTTTAGATTCTAAAATTCCTATAACTGGTATAATGTTATTGTACAAAAAGTCATCTAAAACTTGCTTTTATAGGGCCATTGAGGCCTATATTATTTGACATTGCTATATTCATTATTAGTTATTTTTATTAGAGGACGTCCCTTTCTCTCTTCTCCTACTAGCCTTTCTCTTAAAAACTTCTTGAAATTTGATTTCCTCCTCTTCTCCTTTATCTAGAGTATTTAATATCCTATTTTCCTTCTCAAAGTTTTGCTCTTTCTTTTCCAGTGATAATCCTTTCTCCATCAGTGCCTCTTCTTCATTATCTTTCTCCTGGATTGTTGAGGGATTATCATTACTAGCAAGGAGGCATTCCTGTGAGTCTATTGTAAGATCCTAGTTGACAGTGCGTCGTAATGCTAGTCAAAATAAAATAACTAAACTACTACTATAGTAATAGTGAGTCTAGGTCGATACTACAGAGAGTGTGTGAAAAGTTGTTAAAATAAAATTAATCGATGTTCAGGAAAAAAGGGGTTTAAATATTGGAATAATAAATTAAATTAACCTAATGAAAACAAATTAAAGAAAACATGCAAAAAATGATAAAAGTGGGGAATTCGGTAGGGACCCATTCTTTGGTTCAATCTCGACCTACATCCTAATTAAACATATTTCATGGATTTGTTGTTTTCTAACCTTTCATAGCAACTATTAATCGTGAGTTAATAATTAACTCGAGTTTTTTCTTAGGTTTTGTTTAATCAAGATATGATCATTAATTAAACCTTACTACAGAATAACCTAGAATACGATCTCTAGATTTAATTAGGCAGTAGTATTACGAATTAGGAAAAACAATTAATTAAGTCAATAACCACATAGGATGCGTCATTTAACATAGGTCATGTTATCCCTAATGATTACAAATTGATAGTCATTACATATAAATTTCAACATAACAATTACGGAATATATCAAAATTCTAGCAATGGGTTTGCAAATAAACGATTCAATGAAGGCATTAAAATCATCCTTTCACAATACCCAACAAGTTCATACACAAGTAACTAAACAATAACAAAAATACAATTATCCATAGGATAACAAAGTTAAGTCGATAGGAGAGAAAGAAACAATAAAAATATAAAATATACTTAACTTGAGTCGTCGACGTTGATGTCATCTCTGAACTGGTGTCAAGATGTATGTCCCTCTATGGGTCTCTCCAGAAAAAATGCCTTAGCCCCCATAAAAATTGTCCTACTCGAAGACCCCTTCAACTCTTTTTTGTCGCGCCTCCCTCTGTTCTCTAATGTAAGCTACTATTCTTGATATGACTAATTAACTCTTTAGCCACGATTCTTGATATGACTAATTAACTCTTTAGCCATGCATACTATTCACAATTTAAAACCCTCCCTCACGTCTTAGCCAATGTCTGCATTTCGTGCATAGCGTTTGTATGAAACACATTTACGTAAACACAGGCGCTGTTTGCGTTTAGTAAAATGCATGGTCTGCGTTTTAGGTGGAGTGGGTTGCGTTTTGGCTTGCTCCTACCTACATCTGTGCTACGTTGTCATTTGCTTCTTCTTTTCCTAGCTTATGCTTGCACTGCCGTTTTCTTCTTGGACGTTGTTGTGCGTTTTTGGTCTTGGCGTGGTCTGCTGTGTGTTAGTGTTTTCTTCGTCTTGCATTGTCGTTTTGCTCCTTCCAGCCATCCATTAATTTCACGTGCATGGGCAGTCCTATATGTTGGCTTCCATCTTTCTTTTACCATAGTTCCATGATGCTTTCCATTAAATTTACTCCATTAAATTTGCGTTATTGCATATAAAAACATACAATTTCTCATTCTTCATAGTCCCCTTTTACGCATGTTCTACCTGTTTCTTTCCACCTTTTAATTTGTTGGCTTGACTTAGGCCTACATTGATACGTGACTCTGACTGCATCTTCTACTATATCCTCCTTCTCATCATGTCTTATTATAGGAACGATTTATGATAGTTCTTTCCCATTTTCCATGATGTTGCTTTATTCCACAAATCTCTTTCCTTATGCATACTGTTTTTTATGCTGGAAAATACACTCTAAAAATTGGCTTTTCATTTATGTCCATATGGTAACACTCCTTATAGGTAAATAAAAAAATCCAATATTTTATTGCACCTTTTAATGAAAATGAAAAGGCTCTAAATATGATTTGATCTTCCATCACCCTTAGAGGTTCCATACTAAAACAAACTACATCGAGCTCCTTAAGATGCTTATGAGTAGCCTCACCTGCAAAACCATGAAAATTAGGTTTAAAAAATGTATCAAGCTAGACTTAATCTCAAAAGTAACATGCTCAACAAAATTTAGGAAAGTAATGCATAAAGATCTTTAAGTCAAGTTTAGTGCAACCAACTCCCTTAGAGTTCTCGAAATTGGTTATAGCTTCTCCAAAATTAATTCCTTTTTCTATTATTTAAGTTTTTTTTAACTCTCCTTGTGCAATGTTCACAATATCCTATCAATCATATGGTCAAATTGTACAAGATCTTGGTGAGGAGATCTAGTCCCTGCCACGTGTAAACACTATTAAATATAGAAGGATCAAGAAAAATATAAAAACTAATTATAAGCATATATATACAAAAAAAAGTTAATATCAAATACAAAAACTAAATCAACTTTGCTATCCAACAATGGCACCAAAATTTTTCTTAATGCCTATTGAGCACACCAGAAAATAAAACCCAACTTTGCACAACTAAACTTATAATAATGATAAGAAAAAATTATATCCATAAAAGGTGTTTGATTATCTTTTGTAATGAACAAATCAGTATATTGGATTAGGGGATTTGGTTAAATTCAATTGATGTAATAAAATAAAATTAAACAATGGAAGACAGATCAAATCAAACAGTACAAAATTGTAAGGATTAATTAATAGGTTTTTAAATCTAGTTCTCAATTCAATCTCAACCTTCACATAAATGTGCATAATCAATTGTAAAGTTGTTCTCATAGATTAACAACATGCTTTGTTAATCTCAGTTTTCTCTTAGATTGTAAGTCATTAAGACACTCTTTAATTAGGTTTAGTTGTCAAATATCCCAAAACAAACTCTCTAGATTTAGTGTGATAGTTGTATTATGGGTTAGGAAAATAATTTATTCTAGGCAATAATTATACAAGCTTATAATATTTAACTTATGCAATTTTATCCCTAATGATGCACGACCATTAATTTACCAAACATGAATTAGATTTACATTAATTACATATTATAATCATGATTCTAGCTGTGAATTTGTATATGAATAATCCAACAGGCGTGTCTAAATCTTTCATTTATAAGTCCCAAACTTAAAACACATAATAACATAGTCAATTCTAAAAAGAGAGTTAAGAACAACATCACTAAGATTGATCAATGCCTTAACATATATACCGACCTTGATATCCCATTCAATTGCAAAGAAGAAGATCAACTGCTCATAACTCTCAAAAGAAAAGGAATTTGCTCCTTTTATGTCTCTAATCTATACATTCCTTGATTTGTCTCTCAATTGCCCTTTTATATTGCAAAATTAGGGTTGTATATATGATTAGCAACACGAGGGTGTAAGTGGCCATGTATGCCAATTTTCTAGAAATTGTGGAGTTACATATTCACAGTTGGATACGCAAGTAAGATACCATGATCACGTATCTCACTTACATGGAAGTGTAGGTCTCCACATAAGAGTGTAGATAAAAAAAATGGTTGAAACAACATCTTCAAGATTTTACACATTTTCAGTGACTTACACGGTACCATACACAATCGTGCAAGTTATATTTATGGGTGTGTAAGTCATAAATTGACTTTAATTCTCCAATTCTTTATCCTATTTTCACTCTAACTCACCTCCTTTTTGCTCCACAAAGGCAAATAAGACCGAACATCTACAGAACTTTACCAAAGATACGAGTTTAGCTCATTTTTGTCTTTTTCTATTAATCACTAAGCATTAGAGAATAAATAGATAATCAATCAAACACTTATTACCTATTACGCAGATGATGCTTTCAATATCTTCTTAAAATACTTTGAAATTGATTTGAAGATTTTTAGTGTTCCTTTCCTTTTAAATTTATAAATAATATAAAAAGAATGTTAACTTCTTTTAAGTAACCTCTATATATGGACACGACTGTAAGCTTTACATCCATTCAATGGTTTTTTTAGCTTCAAGATTGCCAATTGTTGTTACAAAGAAATATATTTTTATGCCTTATGAAAAAGGTGTAAGATCATCCTAACAAAAGATGATTATGAAATTTAGGATTCCTTTTACAAAGAACACAAGTTTTAAAAGAGACATAAGGTAGTCAATTTATGGTTTTAGGAATATACTACAAAGCTAACCAAAGAATTAAGCTTATCTTTTAGATATGTTGCTTGAAACGTAATAAAGAATAACAAAGTAAATGGTGATAATAAGAAAGAAAGACATTCTAGGTTGAGGGACCAGTGAAGTTCCTTGATGAATGAATAGAACATAGGATTTTATTAACTTAGTCAGGATGAGTAAGAGAAGTTGTCATATTATCTTTTATCACAACAAGTGTTCGTTTATTTCATAAGGTCTAAATCCAATTTCTATTTGCAAAAATGATAGACACCTTTGAATTACTAGGAATGAAAGCTCTAAAGTTGATTCTTTAAGGAAGGAGATTAGATAAAATGTTAAGAGGATGCAATTTGTCATTCCAAAGATGATTGTTTTTATCTATTTCTTATTTGGTACATGAAGATATATCTCACCTAACGTCTTAACTTGAAAATTATTCTCCAAGTCTGACATAAACTCTTTTTGATCTTGAGATTCCAAAAGCTATTGCCTTTTATCTTATACATGTGAATTCAATTAAATAAAGTGGATTCTTTATCAGTTAAAAGTAATTCAATCCTTTTAGTAAGGAGAATTTGGTTCAAAATGTAAGAGTCTTGATGCTACGATGCCTTTTATCTTAGGCTTATAAACATCATCCCATCAAATTTTATAGTTGAAGTGATCATTATAGTTTCCAATCGAAAGAAAAAAAATCCTCATCTTTTTTTTCAATAGTTTTAATTACTCTAAAAGAAAGGAGTAAGTGTTCAATCTAATGAATGTGGATGACACTTAAAAATGATCTAACAACTCCTAATTTTCCATCTTAAAAAAGAAAATGATTTGTTTAGTTAGAGATTCTAACTTTTACTGCATAGATAAGAGGAAAGTAGTCAAAAATGGAGAGTCTAAAGGGAATAATAGGAATCCTGAGATAGATACCTTGTAGGTGGAGACTAAAGGAGATTATAAAAGTTGGAAAGAGTAACCTAATTAACCTAGGGCAAAGGTCAATATTAATTTTATCGCAAGTGCAAGACGTAGCTATAGCTAGCACAGGCAAGTATATGTCGATTCCATGAAGACACTAAATACTAGTAATTACCCTTTTTCTATTATCTAGCCTAAAAATCGATTTTTTGGTTTTTAATTAAAAAAAAAGCTAAACAAATATACTAAAGTAAGATTAGACAAATTTGAACTCAAGATAAGTAAAATGCAAAGAAAAACCAATATGAAATAGTATTGTCTAGGTGAGGAATCCCCATAAGAATCCTTGAACTATTAACTTTTTATCATACAATCATATTATTGATTATTGGACTGTAGAAATTTCTATCTTATGTAAATAACTCTCTTGAGACTGTTACCAACTAATCCATCAATTGATTAACATAAATCTTTCTAGTTAAAATCCCTAAGATTGTATTATCGATTTACAAATTTCATTATTAGGTTTAACCTTAATCTAGATGAATTATGTTGACTTATCTCTAGGTTCACATGCAACTCTTTCCAATTATGGTAAATATATTCATACAAGAGGATTTCTTAATCTCAATCATATGAAATCAAATCATGCACTAATATTCTAGATATATTAGAACAAGAATAAAATGCATAGTCGAATCATAATAAATCAATCAATATAATTGCAATAAATAAAAGATTAAAACATATTGTTATCTCAAACTTGGGTTCATCACACCTAAACACTAAACACATTTAGCTACTAATCATAGAAAACAAAATAAAAAAATACAAAAAATAATAGAAAAGAATAGAAAATAAAGAAATCATAATTCTAAATCTCCCTTTCTCTTCTATTGAATCTTTTTGCAAATTTGGATTTGATGTGGCTATTTACTAGATCTCTTGATATATTCTTCGTGCTTTCTTCGTCCTTTGATCAAAATCATCGCCTCTTTAGGTGTCTTACGTTTTAAAACTAATTAATAATTTGAATATCCTTTATTTGCCTCTACTCACATCCTTTGATAAAATTTAGGGTTTCTAAGATATACACGGTCACTTATAAGGGTATGTGAGAGACAATGTATAATTAAAAACACATAAATTTACAATTTCACACGAACACAGAGACTTACACGGGCAACATATACGGTCGTGCATCTCAAGATACATAAGTAACTCCACACAACCAAAACTAAAATTCTTATATCTTCACATATTTACAGAGAATAACATAGTCATTGTACACGGTCGTGTAGGTCCTTAGTTGCTTTAAATTTTTGTTCCATGCCACATTTTCATCCTAATTATTCTCTTTTTGATCCATAAAGGTAAATATAACCTATAAATGCACTTGAAGTAAATTAAGTACCAAATATGCAACAAAACTATAAAATATCAAGCAAAAATATATCAAATATAGGTGTATAATTATAGTCAAATATTTATAGTAGAATCAAGTTGTTGAGACCCAATCTCGGAATTGGATCCCAACCGAAAAACAAACGGAAAACGAAAAGCGAAATACAAAATCAAACGAACGGATCGGCAAATCGGAGAACAAATTGCGGACACAAACGCGAAAGCAAAAATCGAAGGAACGGATTTACAAAACGAAAGCAAAACGAATCGGAAACAAATCGAACACGACGTAAACAAACGGTTCAATCGAACCGAAACAAATTCCCAACACTCGAAGTAACAAATATTTTCGAAATTCCTCGCGTGTCGCGTTGGAAATCCTAAGACTAAACCAATCTGAAAACCGGTATAATTTTTTTCTTTCTTTCTCATATTATTCATTCCTTTATTCAATCTTATTCTAATCAAAACAAAAATCCATACAATTTCCCTACCGGAAATTTTATCCTTAAATAACACTCAATTCATACAATTCACCTTAAACTCAATCTCATCTTTAATAAAACTTATTCTTATTTTTATTCTTTCTTTTCCATAAAAATTTCGGCAGCATAACGACCGTATTTTTAAAAATCCCAAAATCTGCAATTGATTAAACACACTTCTATAATCCCAAACAAAACTCAAAATCATCGGATCTCTCGTTCGGAATCTAAACACATTCACGTAATTCTATACCTAAAACACTTCCATAATTCTCAATCCATATTCCATACTCAGAATCAATCCCATTCATATTCATCTC
>JAOTAZ010000002.1:26770229-26781268 GCA_025629785.1 Erythroxylum oxycarpum | reverse complement strand
AATTAAATTATATTAAAGAAATAATTAATTATAAAAAATTAAATAAAAAGATTGCTCATCAATCTCATATACTAACAAATATTCAAGAAAAATATATAAAAGTTTGAGCAAAATCTAAAGTTATTAATTGATTGCATAGTCTTACTATTTTAAACTTACAATTTACATCACTTCTCTTGAATTTTGAATGAAACAAAGTTACGTAATATCAAGTATATTTAATACTAGTTAAATTTAAACTAACTTGGTCAAACTTGTCCATTACTTAAATTGAAAGAACTATGAATGGGCTATTTTCTATGGGATATTCCTAACCCTTGGCTATGAAGTAAATTTAATCATAATCAACAAAATGTGATCGTTACAATGATACCTCTTAAGACACAACTAATCAGCTGAAAAGTAACAAAGCATTTACTTACAGTTGGCAGAATTTCAATTTCATAAATAAGATTCAACGGCAACTTCCAAAACAAGACTTCCGACATCGTTAAAGGGGGAGGAAGCAACGGACGAACGTAATCAATTACATGATCTTTAGATTCGGACAAACTAGCAATGACTTTATCAAGTACAAACAAAAGGAATCAGTTCTTTTTTTTATTAAGAATAGCAGAACAAAAGGAATCAGTTGCGGAAGCCACTCTGTCGCAATCCTGACTTACCTGTCCGCATGCATATATTTTTTCATACAAGCTTTTGGAGATCTTTCACTTTTTGCATTTCTGTAAGATCCCAACTTGAATGGGAGTAGTGAACTACAAGGCAACACGTTCTGGCCTCAATATTACTTTTCTTGGTAGAGTTTGTGTGATTCCCAAATTGTACCTGCTATGACAACCACTTTAAAAGAATTGGACTTGAATAAATTGTCTGAATTTCATGCTTTCAAATGCTATAGAGTTGAAGTCTGACAAATTAAAAGGAAAATAAGTTAAAATTTTAACAAAGAAGAAATTTGTTTTACCAAATCATAAGATTTATGCTATTAAGTTACACCCAATGACTACGGGGAGACTTTTGTTTTTAATGGCAGGATTGGTGATTGATTTTTTGGTTTGCCTATTTCTTTCCCTAGTAAAAACGATAGACAAAGAAGTTCAAACACTTTTTGATTGATGCAATAAATGCTGTTAACCAACCAAGCAATATGACGCTTCTTTTACATCAAATCATTTTTTTTATTTTTACAATATTTATTTTGTTTTAATTACAGGGTAAAATGTGAATAATGCTTTTTTATATAATTAGTATGTGTACACTACTTAGGCTTCATTTGAAGTTAAGATGAATTTGTGTTGGGTGTAAGGATAGCTGTGGCTACTTTGACTTCATATGATAGCATTATGGTTATAGTAAATAGGTTATTAGAATATCGAAACTCTTACATAAAAGTCATTGGAATTAGTAGAGATTTTAGATAAATATAAGATTTCACATAGCATGCATCCAAAAAACAGTGGACAGGGGCTTAAGCGAAAGAGATAAATGGGTTTAAAATTTAATATTCAGGGTGTTTTAGACAATGAAATGGTGTAAGTATCTTGGTTGTCAAAGAATTCATATGCCATGTTGTGAGGGTAAAGAGGACAGATGATAGGATTTTGTCCTTAAGGATTGAGATAAAAGATGTTGTTTTCAATGTGGTATATGCCAACTTAAGTGTAAAGTCTAAGACGAGTTAGATGAGGTGATTCAACAGATTCTCCTGAGCAAAAAAGTTATTATATGAGGAGACTTTAATAGCCATATAAGGGCAACATTAGACATGTATGCTTGTGCTTGTAAGGGATTTTAATACAGAGATATGAATGATAGTCGGTCTGCTTTGTTGAAATTTTCGGTAGTGTTTGATTTGGTGATGATTAGCTCATTCTTTAATAAAAAAGAGGAGCACTTGGTAACCTTTAGTAGCAGAATTGCAAAGACACAAATCGACTACATCCTTGTAAGGTGAAGCGATTGACCTAGTTGTAAGGATTGTAAGTTTATACATGACTCAAACATATCAACTTAGCATAAGTTATTGGTCATGGATCTTATAATTAAGGATTATAGAAAGAAGAGAAGTTCTCGGTGGTGCACTAGAATTAGATGGTGAGATCTAAAAAAGGACATTGGGAAACAACTTAAGGATAAAGTAATATTTAGATAAGAATAGAAAATAGAAGGAGATACTAACCAAATATGGGAGGGAGTAGCAGCTGTTTTATCAAATGTAGTTAAATAGATCTTAGGAGTTTCTAAAGGACATAGAGGTTGTAAGAAGGAGTTTTGGTAGTGGAATTAATATGTACAAAAGAAGGTGAAGATAAAAAAGGCTACCTATAAAGCTTTATTAGATACTAACATGGATGAAAAGAAGGTAGCTAATAAATAGAGTTACAATCTGACAAAGAAAAAGCAAAAAAAGGTCTTAGAAGCCAAAAAGTAGAACCTACAAGAACTTATATCAACGATTGGAAAATAAGGATGAAGAAAAAGATATATTTAAGCTAGTGAGAGTTAAGGAACAAAAAACAACGAATTTGGATCAAGCCCTTCGTATATAAATGATGAAATGCTCGTAGATGAAAATAACATCAAGAGAAGATTACAGAGATATTTCTATAGCCTTTTTAATGAAGGAGGAGATGACAACTTTTTTTTGGGTGATCTTAGCACTTTTGAGAATTATCGTAACTTCACTTGTTACCAGCAAATCATAAGATAAGAAATTAAAAGAGTTTTGAGGAAGATAAAGAGTAGAAGGGTAGTAGGACTTGATGAGTTACCCATAAAGTTGTGAAAGAGCTTAGGATAAGAGGGTCTTACATGGTTAGCCAAGCTTTTTAATCTGATCCTCATGTTTGTCAAAATGTCGAATGAGCAGAGACTTAGCATACTAATCCCTTTTTGTAAGAACAAAGGGTATATCTAAAGCTGCAACATCTATAAAGGCATCAAAACCCTCAGTCACATCATAAAAATTTAAGAGAGGGTGACAGAGAAAATAGTGAAAAAGGTTGGATGTATCTCAGTGAACCAATTTGGTTTCATACTAGGACGTTTACAATAGAAGCTTTGCACCACCTTAGACGATTAATGGAATATTATAGGGACATTATATAACTTATATAAGGGTTATTAAAGATACGTATGAAGGTCTTAAAACTAGATTAAGGATGATAGGCGAAGATACAAAGTATTTTCTATTAATATCGGACTACACTAATGAACCTCATTAAACACCTTCCTATTTTCAATAGTTATGGATAGACTCACCAAGAATATCCAAAGGGATGTGCCTTAGTATATATTATTTGTTGATGAGAATGTTTCAGTGGATGAACAAAAGAAGGTGTTAATGTTAAGCTAAAACTTTAGAGGGATACGCTCGAGTCAAAGGGCTTTAAGTTGAGTAGGACTAAAACTAAGCACCTATAATGTAACTTTTCATGTCACAGGATTGCACTCAATGTGGAGGTAAAGATTGGTTCTGAAGGTATACTACAGAAAGATTTTTTTAAAAGTACATTGGATCCATCATACAAAGTAATGGCGAGATAGTTCACTATATCAAATCAGGATGGCTTAAATGGAGTGGCACATTAAGAGTTTTATGTGAAAAGAAGTTACCACTCAAGCTAAAAGGTAAATTTTATCATTTAACAATTAGACCGACTAAGCGCAAAGTTTTGGCTCATCAAATAAGTGCATATTCTTAAGTTAATAATGGAAGAGATGAAGACACTCCATTAGATGTGCAACATTATGAGAAGAGAAATTGTGTTTTCGGTTGGTATCAACCGGTATTCCATATATCGACCGATACCATAAATTTTAGAAATATAAGGACTATTTTTTAAAAAGCTAAAAAATTTTACCCTAAACTCCTAGCCCGGATGCTTGCACTCATCTTCTGCTAATTTGATTTTTTTTCTCTCTCTCAGACTCACCTCATGCCTCTATCCTCTCTCTATCTCACGCTCTCATCTCTTCTCCACTCTCTCTCTCTCTCATTCTCCTCTCCATCTCTGACAGTGCTCCTCCCTTTTGGTGACAAGATAACCTCGAACCACCATACCACACGACTGTCATCGTCAGATCTTCCTCCACCGCACGAATTGACCACCACCGAGCCTCATCCAGACGTCCATCAGGCTTTAGCCCTCCTTCACGATGACCACCATCACACTACGCCACCATCAGCTGCTCTCCTCCTATCCTCCACACATCTGCAGGTACCAGATCTGGAATAATACTAGATCTAAACCTAACCCAATCCAAAAACCAATTGTGAATTTGTTTGGGTGTGTTTTCACTTTTCATTTGAATTTTTTTTACTTAATTGCATTTGTGTTGTGATTGTAAATGGGTTGGACTTGGAAGTTAGAATGAAATTATGAATGGAATTGTGATTTGCCCATGGTTGGATAATGGATTGGATTTGGAGTTGAATGAAAGGAGTTTGGTTCATTGTTGTGGTTTGGTTGATACTTGATGTCTAGATTTGTCTTGATTTATCTTAAATTTTTTGGTCATTGAAACTTTGAAATATGCGGCATGTATCATGAATGATTTAAAAGTTAGAAAGTCTTGGAGCTTAACTTAAAACTTTAAAATTGAGAATGTAAATTGTAAAGAATTTAAAGTAAATCATTAATTGACATATTCTTAAAATTATTGAAATGGTATTTGGATATTGGGCAAATAATTAATTGTGTATAATAATAATTTGGTTGTGGTCTTGTTGAAAAGCAGAAAAGGAAGTTTTGTCATTGTAATTATTTTGTAGAAAAGTAACAAAAAAGGTAAAATCTATATCTCTAAGTTGTCTTTAATCTTTATCCCAAAATTAGCCCATCTCATCAAGGATTCAAATCTCTTGCATATTCACCTTTATTTATCCCAAATTTAGTCCATCCCATAGTCTTTGCATATTCAATATCTTATTTTCTTATTATTCTGTTTTTATCTTATTTATAGTACCTTGGCATTATATCTTCGGATAAGTGTGAAAGTTTTTTAGTTCATCTTAATGAAAAATTACTCAGCTTATGCATTCCATTTCAAGATATTTATTAAAGGAAAGGATTTATGAAGATATGTAGATGGCAATAATCATAATCCTGAAAAAACAAGAATAAAGATGAACATGTTAAGTGAAGTTAAGGGTGTTTAACTCAGACTTGAATTTTTGAATTTGTTGAGCCATCATCTTAAATCGTTGAACAATACTTCGATTTTAAATTTAGCATAAATTTAATACTCTCCAATAGGAAAGTCTATCTATTTTTGAATTTTACTCTAATTTCATGAATCTTTACTTCTTTAGGCTCAATATAAAGAGGTAAAGACATTATTTATAGTGCATTGTCTCATGAAGGACTAGCAATTAACACTACTAATTTTGTTGATGAAACTACTAAAGTATTAATTTCTTACAAAACTAATTTCTTCATTCTTTTTTATAGATAAATGAAAGGAAGTTCAAGTACCCCTGATCAAATTACTTCAGGAAGATATAATGATCCAGCTTGGGGGTCTTGCTGCATTGGTCTTAGGTATGAATAATCATACAATTTGCTTGTTTTATAAGAAACATTTGAAAGGTGGAGGAATCACTCGATTAAAGAAGCATTTAGTTGGGGTTAAAGGAGATGTAGAACTTTGTAAAAATGTAACCCATGATGTGCAGTGACAAATGAAACCATTGCTTAAAGAATATCAACATGAGAAAGATTAAAGGGAAAGGTTGAATTTTGAAATTGGTAGTAGAAGTTCGTTTGCTGGTTTTGTGGTGATTGTGAAAATGTTGAAAGTGGTAGTGATACTGGTACTGGTACTGGTACTGGTACTAGTAGTAGTCCATCCCAGGCTCAGGAAGAAGTGAATGTTACACTTGGACTTGATGTGAGGAAAAGAAGAAGGTAGGTGACTAGTTTTTTTTTCACCATAAACAACTCCTAAAGTGCAACCTTCAATTCATAGTGCAATGCAATCAAGAGATATGACTCACAATGTCGATATGACAGTAGCTAGATGGTGGTATGATACAGGTTCATCATTCAATGCTTTTTAGTCTTATTATTACCGAGCTATGGTGGATGCAATAACCTCTTATGGTCTGGATACAAAGCTCCCTCAATTGATGACTTAAGAAGTAAACTTTTGAGTTGTTCAGTTTCTAAAATTAGAAGTTATTTTACAGAAAGAAGAGTGAATCATCATACTTTTGAGTGTTCAATCATATGTGATGGTTGGACAAATTGGAGACAAAAGCCTATTATTAATTTTTGTTTTATTCTGCAAATCAATCAATGTTTTTGAAGTCTATTGATGCATCTAGCCTAATTAGAAATACTGATACTTTGTTTGAGACACTTGATGAAGTTGTGAATGAAGTAGATCAAAAAAAAATTGTTCAGTTTATTACTGACAATGATGCTACTTATAAAGCAACAAGAAGAAGCTTACAAAATAATTATAATTCTTTTTTTTGGACTCCTTGTGCTACACATTGCATTGACCTAATATTGGAGAATATAGGGGAGCCTAGGTATTTTCCTATTATTGACGAGACTATGCAGAAAGCTAAAAAGGTGACCAAGCTCATTTATAATCGTGCATGGGTGTTGAATTTAATGAGAAAGGAATTTTACCAATGGTAGGAATTTACGTCATCCTGTTGTAAAGAGATTTGCAATAAATTTCTTATCACTTCAGTCTTTTGTTATCATGAAGAAAGAGTTGAGACAAATGTTTACGAATAATAAGTGGGTTGCAACTCAGCATGCTAGGTCTAATGCTGGAGTGGAAGTTTCTAGAATTATTCTGGAAGATAGAGAATTTTGGTTTTAATGCCAATTTATTATCCGTGTTTGTGAATCCTTGGCGAGAGTGCTTTACTTAGCTGATAGTGAAGCAAAGGCAACAATGGGATATTTTTATGATGCCATGGAAAGGGCCAAGGAAGTAATCAAGGCCAATATGAAACATGGCCATCTTTGTACACACCGTATCTTGCAATCGTCAATGAGAGATGGGAAAGACAATTTTCTTCTTCGTTGTTTACAGTTGGGACATTTTTAAATCCTAATATATGTTTTAGAGCAGGTTTTATAGAGAAAGCTAAAGTTAGTAAAGGAATGTTATTCACTATTATAACAATTGTTGGCCATGAAATGATGCAAGATCTTTTAAGCTCACAAATAGAGCTTTATAAGCTGTCTTATGGGGATTTTGGATTGTTGATGGTTATTCGACAAAGAGCAAAACTTTCTCTGGGTATTACTTGTTTCCTTTTTCTTATTTGTTAAAAATTAATTATCACTTTATTTTGTTTGTAACGCTACTTTTCATATCTTACAACTTACAATTTCTTGGTGGGATTAATTCAGAAGTGGTGTTTTAGAATTATAAAGGATTGCAATTCAGATTTTAAGTCAATGTGTGAATACAACAAGTTGTGAACGAAACTTGAGTACGTTTGAACTCATTCATTCCAAGACAAGGAATAGAATGGAGCACAAGAAATTGAATGACTTGGTATTCATTCGATACAATTTAAAGCTTCGGGAAAGGTATGTTATTATCATTATTAATATTAATTTCGATATAATTTCATATACTTTCTAATAATTAAAATTTATTGTTTACTAGGAATCTTAATAGCACAAGTAGTTTAACAAATCCAATTTCTATTAATAATATCGATCTTTTGGCGGATTGGATTTCTGAGGAACCATATTTGATAGATGTGAATCACTTGGAAGATAATCTTAGTTGGGAAAGCATTGACATGCCATTTGGTGCATTGAATTTAAATGATAATGATGATGATATGAGATTTTTGTATCAAATGATGACTAGAGTCAATGTAGTTATAGCAGGAATCCTCCCATAGATGTTTGATTGAAGTTCCAAGTTTTTGTTTTTTCTTTTCTTTAAATTTTACTTATATTTGATGTATATGTTAAATTCTATATATTTAATGTAGTTGTAAATGTTTTTGTTACAGGTTTTACTTTTAATTGGTTGGTTCGTCATCCCAAACTCTTGTTGTAAATTGTAATAGTTTGAGAGTTAAGGATATTTATTATTCTTTTTATTGGATATTTTGATGTAATTATTATTTATTATATGATGAATTTGTAATATTTACTTTGTATTGTTCTTAATTTTATATTTGTATGATGATTATTATCTTTTTTATATTAATTGTGGTTATTATGTATATGTGAAATATCTAAAAATTATTGTTATTTTATATTAATTGTGGTTGTTATTTATTATTATGATTTTTTAAAACAAGGTTGATGTAAACTTATATAGTATACAGTACAACAATACAATATGACAATGAAGTATTTTGCAATTTCTAAAAAATTCAGGGACTATTTCATAAATTTTAAAAATAATCTGAAACGGTACTCGAAATTGACCGGTATTGGTACAGTACTGTATCAGAACCCAATTTGGTACTAAGCCCCTATTTGGTTCAGCTTTTGGAGGGTCCAAAAGTACTTTTGTCTACCGCAAAAGCTATTTTAAAGAAAAAGTAGGTGTTTGGCTGTATTTTTCAAAAGCGCTTTTGAAGTAGAAACAACTTTTTTAAAAGCTAAATTTTGAAGCTTTAAAAAAAAGCCCAAATTTTAGCTTTTTCGGAAAGCTCTTTTTTCCCCACTTTCCTGTCACTTACGTAAAGAAAACCTCTCCAGAATACTGTCTTTTCTGTTTCTCTGTACCATTAGCCGACTTGTTGTTTCTTCTGCTCGTCGTTGCCTCTCATCTTCTTAGGTTAGCTTCATTATATTTTTATTTGTCCTAAACATTTATTTTTCTGCGTTGAACGTCTCCCTTCAACGCAGAAGGTCTGCGTTCGACATCTGCTCCTTTCCTTTTATCTTGTCTAGCTTTTGTAAGCAAAACAAGAAAAGAGCTCAATTAATTGATGTTTCTAAGTTTCAACTCGGTGGATGCAAAGCTGACAAAGGTCTGTCAAAAAGTTCCAGTCTTTACTCTTATTGCTGTGATAAGAGAGAAGAGAAGAGGGCTTCTGCGTTGTCGGCTCCGTTGACAAAAACTTCAATTAAAGCCATTTTTGGTGGCTTTCACTTGATTATTAGTTGAATTGAGGTGATTTGGGAGGCGGGTCTTGGAGGATATCGGTTATAATATTATAGCTCTCTTTTTTCTGCAGCCCTGGCAATGCAGTCTCTTGAGTTCTGGGTGAATCCTCAAACCTTTATTCTCGTTTCTACCATTTTTCCTTTCGAGATTGTGCTTGGTTGTTGCTTGAAGTTAAAACGTAAACATGATTTTTTTATTTGCCAAGAATTGTAGCTTTGGCTCTCTTAAAATTGCTGCTTTTTATCTAGGATTGCTTAAATAAGAATGTTTATTTTCTTGACTGTATCTGCAGAAATACAGTTGGTTAACTTAAGATATATAATTTGAGGCTGGGAATCTAAGTAGATGGTTAGATTATAAATGCAAAACTAGATTCATTGAAGTTTCCTTCCATTTGTCAATCTCTGGTTTTATAATTTTCTTGATATATAAAACTTCATTAACTTTTGTTTCTGATGGTGTATTTTCAATCATAAGATTAGCCTATGTGTTATGATTAAGCTTTGTTAACGACATTTTTAGAAATTGATTATGAGGGTGAAGTCAATTTATTAATTGATCAAATGGGATATTTTATTAAATATAGTTAAAATTAATAAAAGTGTTTTTTATTTTTAAGTTGCCAAACAGTCTACTGTATGAAGCTCTTTTAAAAAAGTTATTTTTTTAATTGACAGTCAAACAATCAACTGACTTTTAAAAAAAGCTCTTCTCAAAAAAGATCTACTGACAAAAGCTCTACTGATAAAAGCTCTACTGACAAAAGCTCAACCAAACGGACCTTAAGTTGAACTGCAAAATTGAGTTTCAGTACGATTCGATAGTTAACTTTTTTTAATAAAAATTTGAACTCATCAGTTGCCATTGCTAAAAGTAAAATGCTAACTATTATGCTTCTCCATGACGGGCTGTTTGGAAGAGAGTAAATTGAATTCAATTACAAGATTGAATATAATTTACTTGTTTGGAACTAAAAAAAAGGGCATGAATTAAATTATTCCGTAGGTTTAAAACCCACTCTGTTTACAAATTCAATTCACGGTTCAATTCACGTGAATTGAACCCCAAAAGTTGCTCTCTTCTTTTTTAACTCACAAACTCAATAATACCCACCATTCCAACATAATAACCCTACAGCAGACGAGCCACTCTTCTCCTAATAGCAACTCACGCACCACCAGACGCTATTCTTCTCCCAACAGCAACGCACGCATCACCAGTTAACGCAACAATAGACTGCGCAACCTCCACACAACAACACCTCTACATCTTTTTCCTATCTCTCAATTTTACTCTTATCTATTAGAGGTATTATTTTTCTGTCTTCCAAATGTTGGGCCTCGAAATTTATTTTATTATTTATTTTCTTGATTTATTTATTTATTTGTCTACTTTAATTATTTTTATTTTGCCTTAATTGTTTTAATTGTGTGTATATTTATATTTATTGAGTCTTGGAATTAGCAAGTATGATTGGGATTAAAGTTGGGCTTTTAATGAAGGGCTTGTTGGAAGAAGGGGCCTTAGGATTAAATGGAATAAAGAGAAGGAGGATTAGAAACAAATGGACTAGGGTTTAGTGGGCTTGGGAGGAGGAGAGCCCAAAAGCATGGTAGGTTAAGGAGAGGCCAAAACTATGTAGTTTTGGAGTAGGATTTTAAGTTAGATATATAAATGAGTTAAAAGAAGGAAAGTAGAAGTGAGTTGTCGTAAACCCTAGAAGGAAAGAAGCAAAAACGTGAACAAGAGAGAAGAAGGAGAGAGAAAGCCGTAGGAAGCTTGAGGGGAAGAAGAAAGAAGGAGAAAAGGAAGAGGAATCAAGTGATAAAGGTAAGTATTCATCTTTCCTTAAGTTAGATTCAAGAAATGGGATGAAATGGAGGCTAGGGTTTGTGTAGGGTTGAAGAAGGAAAGAAGAGAAGAGT
>JAOTAZ010000002.1:26736057-26746590 GCA_025629785.1 Erythroxylum oxycarpum | reverse complement strand
TTTGTACCTCTCTTAAATGAGAGAGATATCATTTGGGCCTCTTGACAAGTATGACTGAAGAAATGCATGGCCATGCTTAAATGAATTGATGAGGAGTCATCAATGTCATTTATTATAATTAGTCAACTTAGGGATCAAGAAACTATAATTAATCAAAGGTTGACATGTACCCTGCCTTGTGATTAGTCTTAATATCGTGTTACAAAGGGACTAAGCTTATAACCATGGTTACAGGTTAAATCGGATTACTGATCCTCATTTGATTTGGGTAGTTATAATGTCTTGCTAGAGGCAGCTTATGACTATGGGCCTTGAAGTATGATCAAGCCCATTTCCAACATCAAATGAGCCTATAAGGTCACACACAAAGAGTGATGTGATCTGAGCTTATTCTCTTGGGCCTAATTTATTAGGCATTGAATAAATATATGTGGATATATTTATTGCGCTAGATTGAATTAAGTTGTCGGATTTTTATTATATGACATATAATGGGCCGAAACTTATTGGGCCTCTAATGGGATTAGGGTTTCTCTATAAATAGAGAAACTTAGGTCTCATTAAAGGGGAGACTATTGATTCACAAAACCCTAGCCACCATCCGAGAGGAGAAACGTGCGGCGTTCAAAAATTGTTTTAGGACGTGCTAGCACACCACAGCCGCAACCCGGATCGTGCATGCTCATGTGGATACTGGTAGAGGGCATTCGCGTTTGCAGTGTCTTGGAATCCAAAAAAGAAGCAACCCATTCACGACAATAAGGTATTTTCGTGCATCCTTAGTGTTTTCGATTATACGTCATGTTCCTGTATGGTCTTTTCTGCAGCGTATTGTGAATACTCGGGCCGTTCGCGATCCAACAAATGGTATGTTAGAGCAAAAACAAATCCAACTTACATATGGCATCAACTAACATCATTTAAAAGTCAACAAATTTTAAAACCATTCATTGCATTCATTCACAAAATTTACATTATTTTCATTAGACAAATATTTACAAAACCTCATATAGGTTCTAGAAAAACTACAAAATAAAAGCTATAACTCTTTGACGTCAGCTGACAGACCTCTGAGTCATAACTTAGTCCAAAACATTCTTCTAATATAGAATAAACACTAAGTCTCGTGTCTTGTACCTGAAAATCACGTTGCAATTTTTGAGTTTTGCAAACTAAATGAGTGAACCATTATTGATGATTTCGCCGGATTCACATACACAAATTACATATTTCGCAATTATTCATATAAAACATGTATATTCTAAATACTCATACTATCATGGCACATCATTTAATCATTGCGAATAAGATCATATATAAACAAATATAGATGCATATGAGGCTTCACATTCGTTATTGTTGTTGTGACCGAGTACCTATCACATATACAAATACTAGCCCATTGAGCTCAGTTAGAAACATATATCACGGAGCATAGCTCTACGTGTAGAATCATATATCACGGAGCAAAGCTCTACATGTAAGCGCTTTCATACTGGCTACTCCGACCACAACGCATTTATTTAAGCATGCATTTTATTAAATGCATCAAATCATAATTTACCATGTATCATAATCACTTATAAAGCATAGCCAGAATTTCATAATCATCGGACCTAAGTCTGGCATTCAACTTTCGTTGAGAATTCACATAGTGTAATATAATCGAAATTTCATAATCTTCAGACCTAAGTCTGGCATTCAACTTTTGTTGAGAATCCATATTTCATACAAAATTATCAAACAAATCAAAGCACTTCCAATACAGTCCCAAATATATACTCCTCAGACTTTAAGCCCAGAATTTAGAAACAAATCGCAACAGTTTAATAATTGGAAGCTTAATAAATCAAATCAAATCAATCCCAGGAAATTCATCTGGGTTAACTCACAGTACACTCCAAGAAGCTATTGCTTGGATAGTCCAACAATGCCCGATTGGCGTCTGATATGGTCCTCTATAACATACACAACACATTTACAAATATCACATTTTTTCATAAATGTATAAGTATTTCTTTATGCACATGTACTTATATGAAATATGTTCAATGCATGTTCAATGACAATTTCGGGTATCTTATTGTGATCCTTATCATCAAATCAATCAGATATCAAAGTCCTCATTAAACTCATTTGTACTTATAATTTGGACCAAATAAAACAATGTGAAGTCAATTTCATAACCTAATTGACCACTTCAGATTTTTCTAACAACATACTTTTGGATCAACTTTGCATAATTAATTTGATATGGTACATGAAAAAATTAGGCAAAACTTCCTTCTAGAAAGTTGTACTCCAATGTCTTAAGTTTTCAATGATATCAAGTTCATCAAATTTGGTTTAGTTTACTGAAAGTTATACTTAATTTACTTGTATTGTTCTAAAGCTTCAATAGAATTTTTATTTCAAATTCCAACCAGATTATGAAATTCTTAAAAGCAGAATTAGAATTTGATATCTTCATAAAACTTGTAGCCTTATGTCTCTAGTGTAATAAAAATTAATAATCATCTCATTCTGAGGTCCATAGATCAAGTTATAGTCCAATTACCGAAGTATGTTCAGTAAAAATCATTCTAATTATCATACTTCATCACAGTCACATTTCCATCTTAAATTCATCAATCAATCCATTTTAGAAAGCTATGATTTTTGGTGGAGATGTAGATCAATGTCTTATGAAGCTATTGGTTCAAAAACCAAGTCATTTGGATATCGGATGGAGAAGTTATAACAAAAAGATTGAAGAATATTCAAAAATAAAAGTTTCAGAAAAATCAATTGAAAGTCGCGATCGTGCATTTGCACGATAGCGACTTTCACTAATCCTCGAGGTCGCTGTTGTTCAAAAGCACGATAGCGATTTTAATTTATGCTGTGAAGTCTCTGTCGTGCAAAAGCACGATAGCGATTTTCATTCATGCTATGAAGTC
This sequence comes from Erythroxylum oxycarpum, assembly GCA_025629785.1. Classification (NCBI taxonomy): domain Eukaryota; kingdom Viridiplantae; phylum Streptophyta; class Magnoliopsida; order Malpighiales; family Erythroxylaceae; genus Erythroxylum; species Erythroxylum oxycarpum. The sequence goes on along the minus strand of JAOTAZ010000002.1, from coordinate 26,743,651 downwards.
GTTGTTGTGCAAAAGCACGATAGTGACTTTGCTTAATGATTTTGAGATCTTCTTATTCTTCTTCCATTTTCCTTATTTTTCCAACAAAACACAATCCTAATTCATCTATTTCACATTTCTAACTCCAAATACAAACTCTACACAAATCAAAGTCAATTTTACACTTTAAAAATCACAAATCTGAAACTCCAACTATTCTTCCTCTCTTTATTGTAACTTTTTCAAAAACTCAATTAACTCCAATAACTTGCAAACAATTCCTCTAACTCATTTTTAGCTCATCAGTATACACACACATTTTATAAATCCAAACTTCACACTTAACATCAAAATCTGATTCTCATCTATGCAACTTTAAATTTTCAGTATTTTTCCCACATTCACAATTTCAAATCCTCATCTGAGTCATTTGGGACATGTATTCCCCGAACTCTAATGCTATACCTTCACATGCATATAATAATCTCTAACACTAACCATCATCAAAATCATGGTTTAACAAAATTTCCAACACATTTTAAACAACTCCACATTAACAACGAAACTACTCAACTTTTTCAATTCATGCATGAACTCATTTTCAACCATCAAAACATCATTCAGAACATCCAAAAACAAACTTAAGCATAAGTTACTTGATGTTTCAACAAAATTTCCAGCGATAATATTAAAGACCAAGTTTCGGTGGATGAGCAAGGAAAACAGTTAAGAAACACAATGTTCTTTCGATGAAGAAAACAACAAATGAAGGAAAGAAAGCTATAGATAATTTCCTTCTCTAAAACACTTGCTATGTTTCCACTTTGCATGTATTACATTTGTCATCCAATTAAACTACCACATGACACCACATATACAAGCCATTTGTCATATACATATGTTGCCAAATGTCACACTATAATTGATCCAAATTTCAATATTGTTCTAAAAATTCACCAAAAATTTCAAAATACCTGAGATATACAAAAAGTGACAATTCACATTTAGTACACTCCAATTTAATCCACAATTTCCATTTATTAACCAATTTACTCGAAAATGCCAATGAATGCATGTACAATCATATTAATGTGCCAAAAAAATGTGTCTGTCATAATTAATTTATGCATGTTTCTCATAAATTTCTCATAAGTTACTATTCTAGCCTTAACATAGGTAACAGGATGTTACACAAATCTTAGTGTTTGTTTCAACGTTTAAGTTTCTTATTCTCATACTAATTTGTTGGCGTAAGTTAAAGATTATTTTTATTATCAATATTTGGTTGATCTTTTAGAGAGTTGTTTTATTGTTTCCCAACAAGTGATAGTAGATCCTTTGTAATGGAAGGTGGAAACAACTTTATGGTCAAGTTGACATCATCAAACTACTTTATTTAGAGGTTCATGATGGAGGACCTTTTATATTGCAAAGATCTCTTTGATCCTATTTGAAAAACCGTAGGGGGTAGTAGTTTCACAAACTTTTCAATCTTCCGTAGACGTCTGTAGTACAGAAGAAAAATACAAACAATTAAAACGAAATAATAAGAACACTAGAAATTTAGTAACGTAGCTCAACACACTATGCTTATGTCTGTAAGGCCCTCACCCAAATTAATACTTTCAAAAGAGTGCAATAGATTTACTCAAGGTCACACTTAAGCAACATCGCTCAATTCTTGTAACTATCTCTCAACCTCATTTCCCGTGAAAGATTTTCACACCCAATAGTACGACCGACTCGTCTTAACCTCGTTAGAGGATTTTTCTAACTACTTTCACTCAAGGAACAATTCATAAAGAATAACTCAAGTTAACCCATAGTGTTTTATCTCACAAAGAACATCTCACAACCCCAGATGAAGAAGTCTAGAAAAGTAACATGCTGACCCATTGAATCTCTTCACCGTAGCTAACGCTTTCTTCACCGAAGCATGTTATAGTGTTTCTTCAATTAATAACTAATGCACACTCCACCGTAGCTAACATTCACTGTACCATTTACTTTTCTCACTCAGCACACAATTCTTATTCAACTATATTCCCATGTAATATTACATTCGTATATTTTTCTCCCTTCACCCTTCACTCACACACCGCCGCAACAGTTTCCCAACGCAAGAGATTCACTTCAGTTATGTTAGAAACGTGTACGACACCAACACCTTCAAGCAAGAAGAGTCCAACATCAATTAAAAAACTACCAAGTCAAATTCAAAACACGCAGCAACCACTTCCTTCTGATTTCACTTATCCGCAATGTCCCCACAATCCAGCGTTAATACTATCCAATTGCCAACATGTCCATCATAAAACACTTCAATGAGCAACATGATAATGGACTCCATTATAGTGTAGAATTCTTTCATAAACACAAGTGTGACAGGCATTACAATTAAGATTTTCTATGTCCAATTAAGATGTCAAAACTAAACACTATTTATTTCTATGTCTTAACACTATTTATTTGGACAAAGGTGTGAAGGATGATATTACTTTAAAACCTGAAAAGATGTCAGATATAGAATGAGAAAATATAAAACGGAAAAAACTTAGCACAATTAGACAATGGGTTGATATGAACATATTTAACCATATGTCTTGACAAACAGATCCTTTTGAGCTATGGAAAAAGCTAGAAGGACTTTATGAAAGGAAGATTGCCCATAACAAGACCTCTCTAGTTAAAAGGGTTGTGAACTTGAAGCTGAAAGCTAAAAAATTAGTGTATGAGCATCTAAGTGATTTCTAAGATATAATCAACAAGCTCGCTACAATAAAGATCATTCCTGATGATGGGCTTCAAGCTTTTTTTTTTTTTAGTTTGTTATCGAATAGTTGGAAAATGCTAGTGGTGATGATTAGCAACTCAACTCCTAAAGGTGTACTCTCTTTTGATGTAATTAAAGAGAGTATGTTCAATAAAGAAATCAAAAGAAAGAAGATGAGAGTTAAACAACATGCAAACTTTTGTGACAGAAAGTAAGGGAAGGAGCAAGAGCAGGGGTCCTAAAGGGTGTGGCAAGTCTAAGAACCGTTCCAAGTCTAAAGGTAACAAAGATGTGAAGATATGCTACTATTGTGATAATTCAGGACATATCAAGAGGTTCTGCTATAAGTGAAAGAGGGATCAGAGAAAGCAAGATCATTAGAATGATTGAGATGATAAGAATACAACTGCAACAACTTGAAGTATAGATGATGAGGTGTCCTTTGTTTGAGTGATAAGTGAATGCTTCGATACTAGTAATTCAAGGTCTGAGTGAATGATTAACACAAAAGCTTCTTATTATTATGTTCCAAAGGTGGAGTGCTTCTCAAACTGCAAGAGTAAAGACTTTGGAAGCATAAAGTTGGCAAGTCAAAGTTCTGCCAAGATTATCTGTATGAGTGATATCTGAGTTCAAAAAAATGCCAAATGCTTACCAACCTTGAGAGATGTACGACACATCCTGATCTAAGGCTGAATTTGATATTGGCTAATGTGTTAGATCAAGAAGGATTTTAGCATATGATAGGAATTGGAAGTTGTTCAAAGGTGCAATGGCTATTGTTCGAAGAGAGTTATATTGCTCATTACACAAGACACAATTAAAGGTGTGTAGTGGTGGAGAAGTATACATAGTCGAAGAGGAAACTTCTTCATATATGTGACATCGAAGATTGGGACACATGAGTGAAGGTATTAAAGTTATTGTTGGTAAATCCCTTATCCTAGTTAAGAACACACTACCGTTTAATCCTTGTGATCATTATTTGGCTAGAAAGTAGCATATATTATCTTTCAAGAGAAGATCTACAAGGAAGTTAAAGATATTGGAGTAAGTGCATTCAGATGTCTCTGACCCTATTGAGGAGGAGTTACTAGGAGGTGACAAATATTTTGTATACATTTATTGATGCTATTTTAAGAAATAATTAAGTGTACATGTTGAACTTAAAAACTCAAGTATTTGAAAGTTTCCAAAAGTTTCATGTAATGATAGACAGGGAAGCTGAGAGGAAATTGAAGTGCCTATGAACAAATAATAAAGGTTAGTATACTTCCAAGGTGTTTGAAGATTACTGTACATCACATGATATTAAACATGAAAAGACAAAACTAGGGACTCCACAACATAATAGTGTTGTTGAGAAGATAAACAGAACAATTGTGGAGAGGGTTTGTTTCGTACTCAAAATGTCTATGTTTCCATACATTTTGGGATGAAGTAGTCTGAACTACAATCTATCTAATTAATTAAGCTCCCTTAGTTCCATTGGATTTTGAGATTCTCGAGAGAGCTTGGACTAGTAAAGATCTCACATATCATCATCTGAGAGTTTTTTGCTATAAGGTATTCAAATATATACCCAAAGATCAGAGAAAGAAGCTTAGCTCAAAGGCGATATATTGCATCTTCGTTAGATATGGTGGTGATCAGTTTGGCTTTAGACTCTATGATTTAGTGAATCACAAAGTGGTCCGGAGTAGGGACATGGTATTTTAGGAGCAAGAGAGAGATGTTGATCTTCTAAGAGAAGATAAGTTATGAAACAGCAACTCATCATTTAGATGATCAAATATAGCCTATTAATGATGAGCTATATAAATCACATTTGGATAATGCTGAAGATGAAGTTATTGAGGATAATAAGCAGCGGGAGCAATGGGATACAACAACTAGTGATATAAAACTTTGAAGGTCTACAAGAGATATAAGGCCTTCTATAAGGTATCCAAGTTCAAAATACTTGTTAATTACCACTGAGAGGGAGCCTGAGAATATGCAAGTTGTTGCATTTGCAAGATGTTGGATCTTATGAAGACAAAGATCTTTAGCTCACATCTATGAAGGAAGAGATGAATTCTCTGATGAAGAATAATACATATAAGCTTATGAAGCTTTCAAAAGGAAAAAAAGGCTCTGAAGAATAAATAGGTTTTCAAGATAAAGAAAGATGGTGACAAGCTGGTAAAGCACAAGGTAAGAATAGTGGTGAAAGCGCTTAATCAAAAGAAGGATATAAATTTTCATAAAATCTTGTCACTAATAGTCAAGATGACCACAATTCGAACAATTTTGGGTCTAACTACCTATATGGATCTTAAACTAGAATAATTGAATGTTAAATACAGTCTTTTGGTATGGAGATTTGGAAGAAGAGATATACATAGAATAGCCAGAAGGTTTCAAAGGTAAAGACAAGAAAAATATAGTTTGCAAGCCAAAGAAAAGCTTATATGGGTTAAAACAAACTCCAAGGAAGTGGTATCGGAAGTTCGATTCTTTTATGATATATTATGGTTATAAACAAACTTATACCAATGCTTGTGTGTATTGCAAGAAGTTCTCGGGTGATAACTTCGTTATTCTTCTTCTATATATTAATGATATGTTGATTGTGGGGACATTGGTAGAATCCAAAAGTTAAAGGAGGATTTGTCTAAATATTTCGATATGAAATATTTGGGACCTAAAAAGCAGATTTAAGCATGGAGATAACTCGGGACAGGAAGAGTAAAAGATTGTAGTTATCTTAGAAGAGATATATTGAACGGGTGCTTGAAAAGTTCAATATGAAGCATGCCAAGTCAGTTAACATGCTATTGACACCTCACTTCAAGTTGAGTAAGTGTACATGTCCCTCAATAAAAAAAGGATAAAGATGGTATGTTCTTTGTTTCATACGCATCTGTATTAGGGTCTTTGATGTATGAAATAGTGTGCATAAGGCCAAATATTTCACAGACTGTTAAGATGGTGAACATAATTATGAAATTCATATTGCATATATATTTTTTCCTTAAACTGTTTATATTCATTCTTTTATTAAGACATGATATTAATAGAGTGTAAAAAGACTAGCACACTTTGTGTTTCTTTCTTATGAAGTAAGTAGTCAATCCCTTAGACTAATGTATGAAGATATTTAATAAAGGTGTAGATACTTGTTAGAGAACAATGAAAATTAATTTAGAACATTACTTGTATATTTATGGAAATTCTCATTTTGATTATTGTATAAGTGATCCTTTTACTTGAGATCTCCAAAGTTATCTCGTATCGAGATTGACATATTTTAATACTACTTAGGATCTATTCTAGTTAAGGGTAACTCAGTCGTTAGTCATTAGGATATATTCTAGTCAAGGGTAACTTAGCCGTTAGTCATTTGATGTAGCATAAGCTATATGAAGATAGTTGAGTGATTAATATAAAATTCATCACCTTAAAGCGAGTAGGGAGAATGTTCTATTATTTTCGGTTAGTATTGATTTGAAAAATTCTTGACTAAGGTAGAATGACACTTTGGAAATATTTTTTTAATGTCATTCATTGAATCAATGACTAATGATAGAGAACTAATACGATAGACTAAAATATAATATATATTAATTTCATACTCTATGTGTAATCGAAACATCGTATAATAAAATGATTAAATTATACAAAAAAATTAGCACGAAAAAGGTAGTCGAACAACTTTGGCAATCCTAAATATTTAGATAGTTATGATACCTTTTTAGACTTCAATCTTAATCTATGTATATAAATTATTCAATTAGGTAATTAAAGATAAATTAAAATAATTTAATTTATTTAATTTTAATATGATTTAGAGTTGTAATTTATATCTATTGCCAACAAATTTAAGAAACTAATGGGTCATATATAAATAATGGTTGAGGAGAAAAAAAGTGATTTAATCAAGTTAAACTTAATTACAAAGTTTGAGAAACTTTATGATTAAAAGTGAGATATTTAATAAATAACAATAAATACATATGATATTAGATTTTATTTGATGCAACTAATATTTAAATAAAATTAGTTATAATTCTATTTAAAATTTAATTAGAATTAGAATTTTATTTCAATTAAATTACCAATATGTTTAAACTCTATTATGAATATGCTTAGGTTCTAAAGGAGTTAGCACTTCTTGTTTATCTACCACTTGTAGAGTTCTCTTAACAAGTTCATGTGAATACCGTTAGACTTTGACCATATATATAGCTACAGTGGTTAAAATGAACCAATTTTAAAAGTGATATAAGGAAAACAACAAGAAAAGGATCAACTTAAGTAATCATGTACAAATTTATGATTCATGTTTTATTGTATTTCTGCATTTGATCATATTAGGAATTTTAAGTGATCTTGACTTTTGGGAAATCACATAAAAAAGTTTCATACTTATTTCACTGTGCTAAAAAATTCTACCCCGATCCCAACAAATATGACCAAGTTAATTAAAATATCATTTAAAATGACATATAAATTCATGTAAAAAGTTAAATAAGTTCTTAAAAATGAAGTACAATAAAATTTAGTCCATGTTTTAAAATTTAAAACTTGATATTGTCACTTAAATTGGTAAACATTCAATTTAAATGATACCTTATATACAAGTAATTAAAGGTTTAATTATAAAAATATTTTAAAATTTACCCAATTTTACAATATTAGCTCAAACTTTAAAAAGTAATACTAAAATTTTACTAATTTAAATGATACCTTATATATAAGTAATTAAAGGCTTAATTATAAAAATATTTTAAATTTTACCCAATTTTACAATACTAGCTTAAACTTAAAAAAAAGTACTAAAATGTTCTAACTTTTAAT
>JAOTAZ010000002.1:26684293-26700372 GCA_025629785.1 Erythroxylum oxycarpum | reverse complement strand
TGGTAGTGATCTGGAAAATATTGACTGAGTATGCTTCAGTCTTTTAGCCACAACGTTTTCTCTAGTCATCCAAATGATATGATTCTTGATTTGGATTAAACTAGAGATATATGGCTACATTTCGTATGAAGACTTTGAATTCCAATTCTGTCTCTAAAAATCTCAAAAGTTGTCACGAAGTTAAGAATTGGTGCAATATGTTAGTGTATGAAGGGGAATTTCGCCTTCGAACTTTAGGGACAAATTTGGGATTGATAAGAATGGATTTTGGTAAAGATTCCTTCTATAAAGTTGTATATCTTTCTTTTACCTTTCCAACGGTATTTTATATGAAAAATTTGGATATCGGAGTCAAAAGTTATTACCGTTATAAGTAGAGACGTTCTGGGCTAAAAAGCAGACGGTAAAAAGCAGACGAAAGAAAATAGACGATAAAAAGCAGACGGAAGAAAGCAGATGGAAGAAAGCAGATGATAAAAATTAGATGGAAGAAAGTAAACGATAAAAAGTAGACGGAAGAAAGGAGACGATGAAAAACAGACAGAAGAAAGTAGATGATAAAAGGCAAATGGAAGAATAAGTGAGATGATACAGAAGTAAGACTACAGAATTAGCCTTTGAGATCTTCATGAAAGTTGTAGAGTTCGAAGTCTTCTTTCCAATGGTTTGAAAATGAAGTCAATCTGACATCTGTAGAAAAATTTATGGCATTCACTCTGAGACATGTACATTATAAGTAAGGTCATAAACCTGTTTGCGTCTTTTGGCCATAACTTCTTCTTTAGGCATCCAAATGACCTGATTTTTAAACCATTGGATTCGTAATATCTTTCTATACATATTCACCAAAAATTGAAGCTATCTGAGATATATGGAGTGAGATTAAGTGAAAAGAGTGAGACTGGTACAGTTAGTGTGTTCTTAAAGGATATGAACTGGTGTTATTTCACTTAACACACTTTGGTATTTTGATGATTTCTAGAGTTTTACTGATCCAAATGAGATGTTTTCTGATTTGTGGTAAAAAGGATACATAGAGCTACAAATGGTACGAAGAACTTGAAATATAATTCAGTCTCTAAGATGTTTCAATTTCAAATGGAAGTTATGTATAGTACACTGTTATGAGCATGCACTTCTGAATCACTGAACCAAATGAAATGTTTTCGGTGGCAGTAGAAACGTAAGACAATGGAGGATATTTTCTTCTAGAAAGTGTTATGTCAGAGTGTTCAAGGATATATTTGGCAAGACACTTAAGTTTAAAAGAACATAAGCTTGTACGGAAGGATAAAATGGACTTTTTGGACTCATTAATGGCATAATTAGAAAAAGAAGTGTTATCTTGATTATAAATGGAAAAGAACTACGGGAATGAGAACATTCCAGAGAACAAAAATGTGTGGATGAGAAAAGTGATAAGAGAGAGAAACATGAAAAAGAAAGAGAGAGAGAGAAGAGAAAACAAGCTAAGGTTTTAATTTCCTTAGCTTTCAAGAGAGATTTCAAAGTGGTTCAAGAAAAGAAAAAATAAGAGGAAGAAAAGAGCTTCCATTTAAACTAAAGATCTCTTCATTTGATGAAGGATCGAGTAAACCAAGAGAATCCTACCCAAGAACAAGGGCAAAGACAATTTAGCATAGAGTCTTGCAAGTAAACTTGGTTGTGCAGGTCAAGTGTTCGCACTTAGACGTTCCCAGAATCTGAAAGCAAATGCCAATCAGGAGCGTATTGTGAGTAGACCGAGATGGTTTCATTTTATTATTTGTTCTATGTTAAATTCTGTGTTGAATTCTGTATTGATGGGCAAATGAATGCATATATGAATGAATTACTGAATGTGATTGATTATTGGGTTCCGGACAGGAGGTCCGATGATTGTGATATTGAATTGTGATATTGAAGTGCTACTTGGATGTGAATTGGATGACCTATGTGTATTTAATGTGATTGACAAATGTGTAATTTGGATATGCATGAAACTATGAGATGCTCCACTTCAAGGTGGAATGCCGGACTAAAGTCCGATGATACAATGAAAGTGCTAAAATGGGATATGAATTTGCGAGTGATGCATTTCATTTCATGAATGCATAAAACATAATGGGAGTTGTGACCAGAGTAGCCACCGACCAGAGCTTTAAGCTCAACGAGTGATAAAGAGCCTCGAGCTCGAAGGGAAGTAGTGCATACCCAGAGGGCTCTCCTACCCCTAAGATGCTTTCTAGTGCATACCCTGAGGGCTCTCCTAGAGAAGCAAAAAGAAAAAAATGAGCCCTTTATGGGACAGTTTAGGCACTCGGTCACAACGCAGTAACAATTGAAAAATGAGTTTCATGTGCACTGCATATGTATGACATAAATGATTAAATGATATTGAATGGGAAATGACTGAACAGATATACGTGAATCAATATGGTTGTTACTGAAATGATATGAATATGTGCAATAATGTGATATAGGAAATAAAGTGAGACGGGTTCAGTGTATTGAATGAGAAATAATATGAATGATACAGTGTACTGAACGTGAAGCAATATGATTATGTGAAATGATTGATCACAGTATATGTGATTCAATATGGTTGCTAATGCAATGATGTAAATGACATGGATCAAATGTTAGTGAATGTGAAATGACTGATCAAAGATATGTGATGCGATATGTTGTTAATGAGATGATATGAATCTGTGAATTATGTGTTTTGTAATGGGTGAGCCATCAATGATGGTCACTCACTGAGTTCGCAAAACTCACCCAAAATTTGCAACTATTTTTCAGGACAAGAAGAATACCCCGTTAGGCCAACGGGAGTATACCTACATCATGCAAGTGAAGGATTGAGGTCGGGATCAGTTCGCGTCTGCATTGCATGAATTTATTTTTGTAATGAATTGTATAATTGTATTTGGAAAATGGGCCAGAGTGGCTATTGACAATTATGTATAATGAAATTGTATATGATTGAATGAGGACCCAAGTTGGGTGTTTAATTCCGCTTATATTGTTCCAAAAAAAGATGTATTGAATGCTGAATGAGTGCTTTAGCACGCCACCCTCGCGGGGCATGGACTCAGATATTGCCATCGATGTCGGGTTCGGGTTCGGGTCATGCGGGAGTGGGGTGCTACATGAAAGGTCTCCTAAGAATGATGGGGATGTCTATATCTTCCTCTATATCAAGGGCTAAGAAATTCACCGGGAAGATGAACTTCTCGACTTTGACCAATACATCCTCAATGATTCCCCTCGGATAAGTAATGGACCTATCTGCCAGCTGAAGTGAAATAGTAGTGGGTTTGGACTCTGCTAATCCTAACTTCCTGAAAACCGAAAGAGGCATTATGTTAATGCTCGCACCCAAATCCAATAAAGCCCTATCTATATGTAATCACCAATAACAAAAGGAATAGTAAAACTCCCTAGATCCTAAAGTTTCGGTGGTAGCTTTCTCGAAAATATGGCTGAACACTCCTCGTTCAGCTTCACCGTGGCATACTCCTCAAGCCTCCTTTTATTAGACAAAATTTCTTTCAAAAACTTAGCATAAGAAGGCATTTGTACTATGGCCTCAACAAAAGGAATGTTTATATGCAACTTTTTAAATATCTTGAGAAAACGACCAAATTGCTTGTCTAATTGCGTACCTTTCAACCTTTGAGGATGAGGAATCTGAGGTTTTACTGGATTTGTGATGGGATCGGCAAATAACCTAGGATGGTCCTCCTTTTCAGATAGGGCTTCCTTGGCCTCCTTGCCACTTTCCCAGCTCTCATCTTCTTCTCCCTTTTCCACTTCTTTATCCTTCTGTTTCTCCTGAACTTCTTCAAACTGTCTGTCACTCCTCAATAAAATTGCCTTTGCATGTTCTCTCAGGTTGGCCTTAGTAGTGCTAGGTAATGAACCCGAAGGTCTTTCCTTCAACAAACTTGCAATCTGGTTTTTATGATTCTCTAAATGTCTGATAGAAGATTCTTGGTTTTGCATCCTAACCTCGGTAGTGAAAATATACTTTGAAAGTAGCTCTTCGAGATTAGATTTCTCAGGTGGAGCAGGATTAGGAGCCTTAAAACCTGGAGGTGGTTGTCTCTGAACATTGGATGACTGTGGTTGTGCCACCTGATCTTTCACCAAGAGAAATTTGGATGATTCCTCCACCCTAGGTTGTAGGTATTAGAATATGGGTCCTCTCGCTGTCTGTTATAATTGCCCACATAATGGCCCTTTTCTGTCTCTTAAGCAAAAGGATTCCCAACTTGACACTCAGAAGATGCATGGGAATCTCCACCACAATGCTCACATAAAGCACAACTCCTTAAAGAAGAACTAGCTCCTCCTCTCACACTGTGCATCAGATTATCCAATTTCTTCGTTAAAACATCCATCTGAGCACATAAAGCCACTTTATTATCTACTAGACGAGCTCCTGTAGGTCGCCTGGGATGCCTTTCTGTATGATACTAAAAGCTGCTAGTGGCCATCTCGTCAATTAATTTGTAGGCCTGATCTGGCGTCTTTCTTATTAAACTATCTCTTGCGGCAGCATCTATGGTACTCCTAGTCGATGGGTTCATTTTTGTATAAAAAGTATTGACCTACTGCCATGTAGAGAACCCATGACTAGGACACTGTGCCAACATATCCTGAAATTGCTCCCACGCTTCATATAACCTTTCATTTTCATATTGAGTGAAGGAAGTGATCTCATTCTTCATCTTTGCAACCTTGGTAGGAGGAAAGTTTTTTGCCAAAAATAATCTCATCATCTCATCCCATGTAGTAATTGATCTTACTGCAAACTAGCCAACCACACTCTAGCCTTATCCCTTAAAGAAAATGGGAATAACCTTAATCTTACTGCATCTTCCGATACTCCATTTTGCTTAAACAAATCACAAATATCCAGAAATGTCTCCAAATGGGTGTTCGGATCCTCCAAAGGCAATCCTCCGAATTGAGATGCTCTCACCATGGATGTAATGCTGTGAGGAATTTCAAAACATGCAGCTGTGATCATCGGCCTTATAATGGGAGGCATAGGTCTATTGCTGTGCCCTATAGTCAAATCCATCATAGTCAACTCCCTTCTCTCTTCAGTATGTGGCATCAACTTCTCCTCGTGCTGTTCCATTTCTGCAAATTGCTCTTCTCTAGTCCTTTCTGTTGTGTTACTACTCCGAGCCAATCTGGTTTCCTTATGCCACCTGCGAGAATTTTTTTCAATCTTAGTATATAATAGCAAATTATCGGGCTTTTGACCATAAGTGAGCATAAACAAAATGGAATAAATAAAAAGAAAATAATAACAGAGCAAAGAAAGAAAAAATAAAAAATAAAAGACATTGTCATAAAATAGTCAAGAAAACAACTAAAATATGCAAATAAAGAACGAAGCAAGAATTAAATCTGAGATAATTAATACCGTCTAATCTAATGACTCACAATAAGGAATTTACTCCCTGGAAACGGCGCCAAAAACTTGTTGCGGTCTAAATAGAACAATATAAATTAAATTCTCTCTAGAACAATTAGGGCAAGCGCACCCTATCGACAAGTAATATAAATCGGTAAGAACCTGATATCATACCCAAGGGAAAATTCCAACACGTAAGACAATTAAATTAAACGATGAAAAATTACTCGAATGATCAAGAATTGATTGATTTTAAAATAAAATAAAGTAAGCAAATCAAGGAATTATGAAAATTGCAAGGTATGAATTAAAACAACTAGATTTAATCAAATGACAAAAATGGGTTAAGGTATCGGATTTCAATTGGATTAGACAAAAAAAGTTATAACGGTGGATTGATTTAGGAATTACTTCACTTAAGCAAGTTGAACCCAATGTTTATGAAAATTCTCTTTTCTTCTAAATCCAAGTCACCCATTTGGTTCATAGATAACTCGAAATAAAAGGAATTTAATATAAGAAGCCTGAAACTAAGTTCATTAATCCTAGGTATCCTCACACAAGATCCTAAGGTTGGTCTACACTTTAGTCTCAAGTATGTTGCTTGATTAATTTTTCGAAAAATTAAATCCCATTGGTTATGGCATTCAATCATCTAAGGCCTTAATCTAGGTGATCAAGCTAAATTGACTAAATATGCATTCAATCAAGCAAAAATCAATACCACAAAAATTGTCCTAATCCAATATCAATCTTAACCTTAACCTGAAAAGAAAAACTTACTCACACATAATTATCAATGTAACATAAATCATGGTCATAATATATAGTTGCATTGATTAAATCCACACATTTAAAATAAATAAGGAATAAAAAATTAAAAAAACTCTCTTTTCTCCACCTCCCACATTGCTTTTTCTCCAGCTCTCCACGTTATTCTCCTACCTTCTAACGTGCCTCCACCAAGTTAATGTCTTCTCCTCTTCACAACTGTCCTCTTAAGTGATGTAACATTAGCCACCACCAGCTTAACTTTATTTGATCTCCACCAATCAGCAACATGTTTCTTTTTAGCTACTCACATCCTATTTCAAGCCCAACATCAATGTGTTTCTTCTATTTCTCCTCAACTGTCACGTCTTCAACCACCAACATGCACATCTTTTTTTATTTTCACCAGCTACTTACGTAATCTCCTTTAACTCTTCAGCTTCTGGATTGGCTACGTTGCTGATCAGCTTATATATGTTTGATGGGTGGTCTCTCACGTAGAAGCCTTTGGCTGGTGGTGTATGCATCTTTTATGGAGGCAGTGTTAGGATATTTTTTTCATGAGTGAAGTATAGAGGTTGCTTTATCAGAGTATATGGGAGGTTTTGGTATGGATGGTTTATATTGTGAGTGTCCTGGTGTGTGTCAGTTGAGGCTGTGCTTATGGAGAGAACTGCGTTCGCTGGTTGAATGATGGATTCTCCTTGTGGAAACAGCTGCATCGATTATTTTCATGCCACCAGCTGCTTCAACTTTCACGCCCACCAGCTGCTTCATCATGGGTGCTTCCACTAGGTGCTGCTTTGATTATTTATTAACCCCCATCTACCTACGTCCACCAGTTACTTCAATGCTTACGTCCACCAACTATTTAACTCCTAGCATCCACCAGCTGCTTCTACATTGCTTTCCTGCCACAAGCTGCTAAAGTGTGGTGAAGAGTGTGTTAGTTCGTGAGTGTATCTCCACAAGCTCAACTTTTTTGCTTCCACGTCCTCCTTCTTCACAACAGTTACGTTGTTTAATCTCCACCAACTAACATGTAAGTGTAGAGTATTGTGAGTGGTGGAAGAGCTGTCACTTTCCTTGCAACAAAATCAACATTATTTCATGGGTGGTTTGTAAAGTGAGTGGAGAGTAGATGTGAGTGGCATGTGTGAGTCTCCACCAGTTGTCTCCTTTTGTCTTTATGTCTTCATTTTCTCCTATCATTTTTAGTCCAACACCTTTTTCATGCCACTAATCTCTCCACCGACCAACTGATTGCGTGATTTAATTTGCTTCTTGTTCTTATTCCATTGCGCCGCCGCCTCAGCACCAACGCAGCCCACGCCTCACACACGGCACACCAAAATTCACACAAATTATCTCCTTTTTACTATAGCTGATGTGTGACTTGTAGTCCACCTTTCATGCACAGATGCTACAACCTTTTCATTCATGCATAAGCTCTCATTCTCCTTGGCCAAAAACATTAGTTTCCAAAACGTTAACATTTTTTTCTTTTTTTTTAATATCCTTCCTTCCTTTCCATCCTTTTAGAGCTTTCTTAGTTTTAGGCTTTTAAAATTTTCAAATATAATGTTTACCTAAAATTAAAACAAATAATTCTTAATTAGTGCAATTTAAACATTAAATGGACAATAGTTTAGCAGATTATGTATCAAAAATTAATACAAAAATGTCCATTAACAGGCATTTGTCCTTTACCTCTCCCAGACTGAACAAATCCACCTCTTGATCAGGATCCAGATTGTCTCGATCTAGACTAGAATCAAGACGATCTGTTCTAGTGCTTTCTGAAACTTCTTCCAGAATCAACCTAAGATTCATCCTTCCTCTTTCCTCTAACCTCCTGTCTATACTCTCCCTAACCATCCTCCAACAACTATTCAATTCTAATCAGGCTGCTCGAAGTTCTGTAAATCTGTCCAAATTTGAAATGGCTAACCTCGTTCTAATCTCCATGTTCAAATTGTCATCAAAATGTCTACATTTGTCTTCCTCAGTTAGGATCAATGTAGTTGCATACCCCATTAACTTATTGAATCTTATTTCATACTCTGCCACTGTGAGCCTACCTTGCTTCAGATCTAAAAATTCTTTCATCTTCCAATCCATGTAAATCTTAGGCATATAGTTCTCTCAGAACACTTTCAAAAAATCTTCCCAAGTCAAACTACAAGGTCTGGTGGTACTGGCTGGAACAGTCTTCCACCACTAGTATGCAGGACCTTGCAGTAGTGATACCGCATAATCAAATCTTTCATCCACCTCATAGTCCATCCGGTCAAACAATCTTTCAATTCTCTCTAACCACCCTTCTGCCTCAGCTAGGTCTGTACTTCCGTAGAAGTCTACAGCCCCCTGTTTTCTTAGTTTATCGTATCTTCTTTCTCGCCTTTCTGGAACTCTCGAAGGCATTTTTGCAAACTCAGGTATAGGAGACTCTATATTGGCTCCTATAGACTCCATGTCAGCTGACTGAACTCCTATAGCAGGTGACCTATAACAAACAAAAATTGTGATCACTAGCTGAATCTCTCACTATTAATCATATTGTGTCCATAAAGATGTCAAACCATGCTCTGATGCCAAAAGTGCATCGTCCTATTACCATGGAGTATATACCCGAACATCTAAGGACATTCAAGTACGTATCCAATGATAATGGTATGTTAAAGCAAAACACATACCCAATTTACACATGGCATCATCTAACATATTTAAAATCACCAACTTTTAAAAACCAATCCTTGCATTTATTGACAAAATACAAAATTTTACAATCTTTATACAAGTTTATACAAGTTCTAGATAAGAATCTACAAAATACAAAATTACAACTCTTCTAATGTCAGCTGACAGACCTTTGAGCCATAACTTAGTCCAAAATGTTCCTTTAATCTAGTTTAAGAAACTAGGTCTCCTGTCTAGTACCTGAAAAGCTACGTTGCAATTTTTATGAGTTTTGCGAACTCAATAAGTGAACCATCATTGATGATTTCACCCAGGCCAAATACACAAAATCACATATTTCACATATATTCATTCAGATCATGAATAATCCAAATACTCACATTATCATGGCACATCATGTAATCATCGCGAATCAAAATAGATATATATAAATATAGATGCATATGAGACTCCAGATTTTTTATTATTGTTGTGACTAAGTGCCTTTCATATACAGATACAAATACTGGCCCGTTGGGCTCAATCAGAACAGAATTCATGGAGCAAAGCTCTACGTGCAGAATACTGAGCTTAAAGTTCTATCAAAATGGCTACTCTGATCACAACGCCTTTATATGAGCATGAATTTTATGAAATGCATCAAATACAAAATTGGCCATGTGTAACAGTCACATATGATGCACAGTCAGAATCTCATAGTCATCGAACCTAAGTTTGGCATTCAATTTTCGTTGAGCATTCAATTATCATTCAGAATTGTCACAGCAATCAGAACACTTCCAATACATTCCCAAATATTAAACTCCTTAGACTTTAAGTATGGCATTCATAAACAAATCACAAACAGTTAATAATTAGAAGTTAAATAAATTCAATCAATCCTAGGAAAAATTCATCTAGGTTGACTCACAGTACACTCCAATATGTTATTGCCTAGATGGTCTAGCAATGTATGACTGGCATGCAAAGTGCTCCTCTATATCATACAAAACACATTTACATATATCACACTTTTGCACAAGTGTATAAGTATTTCTTTATGCACATCTATGAATAGACAATATGTATAATGCATGTTCAATGACAATCCCAAGTATCTTATCGTGATTCTTATCACCATTTCATTCTTATATCAAAACCCTCAAAGATATAATTTGTACTTAAGGTTTGGACCACAATAAAACAATGTGAGACTAATTTCTTAACCCAATTGATCATTTCAGAGTTTTCTATCAATATACTTTCGGGTCAACTTTGCATGATCATTCAGATAAGGCAAATGACAAAATTAGGCAACACTCCCTTCCAGAAAATTGTTCTCTAATGTCTTAAGTTTCTAATCACAATAAGATCATACAATTTGGTTCAGAAATCTGAAAGTTATACCCCAAATCTTTTCAAACCGTTCTTATATAGGAACAATATTCTGTGCTCAACTTCCATCCAGAAATTGAAATTCTTAGAGACTAAATTAAAACTTAATTTCTGCATGAAATTTGTAATCCTATGTCTCTAGTTTACTCCAAATTAAAAAATCACTCCATTTGGATAACTACAAAACAAGTTGTGCCTAAAATACCAAAGCATGTTCAAGTTGTGCAGGAAGGACTTCGCCGCAACGAACTAAGGAAAGTTGGTCGTGGTGAATTTTTCTAGAGAGGAAAATTCCTTGTGAATTCTTACAAGTTAGTCGTGGTAAACCCAAGAGTCGGCTGCGGCGAAATTTTCCATAAAGGAAATCCTTCAAGTTGGCCACGGTCAACCAAGGAGAGTTGGTCGCGGTGAACTTTACTGCGTTTTATTAATCTTCTTCTCTTCTTTTTTTGTCGAATATTTCTCCTTCCTCTCCTTTTATTGTTTTTAAATTTCTCATTCCGATCTCATTCAATCTATGACTCCATTATTTTCTCCTCTTTTGGACTCCCATTATAGTTCAAATCATCCACAACAGATCAAAATTCAAGGTTACAAACTAACACTACAAACAGAACATATATGGACATTCACCAATTTTTTCCCTTTTCATTTTATCAACTTCATACCACGACTTTTATCAACTTTATACCACGACTTCACCAAACCTTCATTTCATATCATTAAAATAACTTAAATTCATTTCCAAAAATTCATGCTTGAATAGTAAAAACAACCATATATTCACACATGTACAGTAAAAAATAGAATATATGTTCATCGTTTTTTTTTCTCTGAATTTCTACACTCTTCCTAAACACAGTTTCAATGATTCTTCTAGCTCAAAACTTACTTCAACATTATATTATGATATTATGCAAATAAAATATATATCCATATTTCACAAATATTTCATCTAATTCATTCATCACCGAAACTACACTTCTCAACCCACTCATGCATGTATATATTTGCATCGTAAAACATCATTAAAAATCACTTACTTGATTCAGCAACTAGTTCTAGCAATGAGAGGGAAATCAATTACACAAAATAGAAACTACTTCCAGCAATGAGAGGGAAATCAATAACAAAAAAAGAATAACAATATGCTATTCGGTGATGAAGAATAGGGAAGAGGATTGTGACATTGAGTGTTTCACTGAAGAACAAAAGCTACAGTCATCTCTTCCTAACCAAAACATAATAATACGTGTATTCTTTGCGTGTAATACACGTGTCACTCAATTAAGACTCCTACATGTCACCACACATGTAAGTCATTTGTCAATATTTAATCAGTCCACTTGTCACACTAAGATTGGTCCAAATTTCAATATTTTTCTTAAAATTCACTAAAAATTTTGAAATAATCATAATATTCTCCAAATTAAATTTTACCACAAATAATCCATAATTCACATTTTAATCGCATTCAAAACTGAATTATACCTGAAAATGTAAATGAATGCATGTACAATCATATTAATGTGCAAAAATGTGTATGTCATATTTAACTTAAACATGATATGTATTTTCTAATTTCTTAGTTATTCCTCATAATGCAATATTATAGCCTTAACATGGGTAATGAGATGTTAAAGTAATTGAGTGGGAAAATCCAGTATAAAAAGATTTGATCATAGGCTGACATAAATTTGCCCATATAAAGTTGGTGGTTCATTTATAACCTCACATCCTTAAAACTTGAGGAGCTTGGGAAAATAGCACATTCACTGTTAACATTAAATTATCTGATACAACTGACTAAATCTTAAATTCTAATTTTCCTATCAATCCAAAATTTATGCTACTATAAAGATAATTTAAGAACATGAACAAACAAACAAACAGAAGTATGCACGTCATATCAAGTCCCTTTTTCTGGTTCCAAGCAATTAAATCATATTGCAAGAAAACAAATGAAAAAAAACCACTTTGACAAAAGTTAATACTGTAATCCAACTACTAAACTATATTATTTCCCCACGTTTTCAATTGTTGCGTAAAGTAGAAGATTTCCAACTTATCTACCCTTCTTTCTTTCCCTTGATATTACTTCTTTTTTATAATGGGCAAGAAATAAGCATAAAATTGACTTAATGAGAAAAATGAAGCTGTGTTGGAGCTTCTAAGAAAATGAACTCCTCTCTTGTTGAAGCAAGTAGGGGTCTTGTGTATTTTCACCATTAATTTTCTTTCATGGGTCAAGATTAAAGTTTTATGTATTTCTGCCTCATTTCTCCATCGTAATTATGGACACTTCCTTTTTCAATTTGAATGCTTGACGTCAAATTTTTTATTTGCATTCCAAATATTCAATTTCAAATAAAAAGCCTGTCATGTTTCTATCGTCTCTATCTTCAAGATTATATTATTATTAGAGGGAATAGTTATTGCCATCAATGTTATGTTCTACCTAATCACAAGAGATATCCAGCAATGACGTTTGTGTTGGATGGTTTTTGAGAGCTAAAGGTGATAACGGGAAGAAGGTTACAAAGATTTGAAGGGCTTCTCTTTCTTAGAGAGATAATATAATGATTGGTATTGTAACAACAACCTCCATTATCATATGATTACTACTACCAGATTTTGTAGATAAATTTTTTCTTATCCTTTTCTACTACTCCTCAATCTTCCGTTTTTCATAATCATTCATTTTCCATTTTGGTCCATTAGCCATGAGTTCAAAATAAAGAACAAACGTTATCTTAGAATCTATTAATCACTCTACTTTTTGGTTACTCTTTTTTTTTTTTTTCTGATTCTTGTTTTTGCAATGTGGAAAACTTTATGGTAGATGAATTTTCTGCTAAACTCACAGAAGGAGTCATCTATGTAACCGGTCACGATGAATAATCAAGACCTGTTTTGGTTACTTTCCAATCCACCATTTCCCTCTTAAATCACTCTTTGCATTTTTTTCTAACAGAAGGAAAAAAAGAAATAGTACTTTGCATTTGTTACATATATATTACTTAAAAGGCTTTACTATTTCTGTATTCCTATCAGTTACAGATTTTTCGTGTTAAACAAGACTATCAGAGGTTCCATTCACAAAAGTTGTTAGTGACTTTATTAACTTTTAGATCCGACCTCCATTTCCATTTCTTTTTGCTTCTTAATTCATTATATCAAAATTCTATCTTTCGCTTTATTTTCTACAAATTCATACGTTTCCTCATGGTTACTTTGGAGGTGGTCGTTTCAACCATACCAAGAAACAGCAAACAATTTGTACTCCTCTTCGATGCAAGTATGTCCATTTCTTCTAAATTTTCATTAATAACCTATAAAAGTTTAGGGACATGTAACACTTTTTTGCTCTGGTAAAAATGCATAAGCTTAAATTCAAAGCTTGGCTATATATTCTCATACAATTTCCAAACTGTCTCTTAATGTCAAGTCTTTATTGTTCCGTTATTGCTCGTGAAAGAGTTAATGAACTTAGTTATTGTTGGATTTTTGTGTTTTTATAATATTTCTTTTACAAAATTTCATACTGTACCAATTTTAACCTTTGGATAATATAAAAGTGACCTTCTTGATTTGCACGTAAATGTTCTACTCGATGAATTGTTAGAACAATAGTTGGCATAGAAAATTTCAAGTTTTTAATATGCTCAATTGGATCACAGTGACATAAAATCATCTTTTTGTTTCTTCTAAAGTTGTATTCACCTCAGTAGCATATTGCAGTCACATATAGTCCACTCTTGACCTCTTTCTTGACCTTTTCGAATCTTTACATTCATAAAATATGCTATTTGCATAATATAATTAATATTATAGCCTAATTCCTTGATTTGTTGAAAACCTTATAATTGGATTTAAATCAATAACTGGGTCTGGGTGTAGCACTAGCATTTGTTTTCTTATAGTTTGTTCATCTTACCTTCTCAGGCTTTTTTAAGTTTGCTTTAGCTTTTTTGAATCCTCTCCCGCTAACACTAAGAATTATGGCAAAGTACTACCCATTTAGGCTTTACAAATCTTTTGTAATCGACTCACTTTCTCTATTCTCTTATCTATGAAAGGTAAGATTCAAATTTATCTCGCTAATTCTTCTGTGTTTTACTTCCATGTCTTGTTCTCTACCATAAATAACTCAAACTCTTTCACTTGTAGGACCTACAAGAGGTTATTATTTTTGACCTACTCTCGTTCCTTTCTTTACCCTTTTTTTTGTTAATTTTCTATAGCGAGGTCTTCTACTAACTCACAAGTCAAATGTTTCTTGCTTAATAATTGTGGAATGTGAATTATTGCAGGGTATCCGATCATTTGTTGAGCTATCGTTGGATGGTGGTATCTTCACTGGACTTTGAATTATGAGATTTTTGCAGTAATCTACGAGTCTCCTCCCTCCGATTTAAGCCTTCGTCGATCAAACAAACAACCAAGGATGGCTCATGCTCATCTTCAAGGTTTTCATTTGTTGTGTCAGAATATTTTAACTCACTCAAACCATGGTACTGACCTTGACTGAACTGATTGCTCTAAAAGTGCAGGCCACCAATAAATCTCCTTTTGGCTCGACACAAATCTCCCCACTCAATGCGAGGTCTGTCTCTTTCGCATCATTGATTGCTACAACATCAGGTCAAAGCATCAACAGTTACACAATGCCTATCAACAAAACTTTGTTCCCTTCGATTCTAATGTTGCACCACGAGACCACAAGTGAGCCAATTAAAATTAGCCAACTGCGGACTCCATGGCCTTCTTTCCTCCAATCACCAGCCATGTTTTACAAAAAGAACTGCAAGACTGACAAGGTTCGGCAGTCTTTCTTACCTTTTTTGAGATTCTACAGAAGGCCCTATGACGAAATCCATCATAGTTCAAAAATGCGTCACCTACTTGGTGGTCTCATCTCTATTGTACCATCTCATCTCAAGCGACGCTAGGTGACGATATCACAAAGGGTCTAAGCCAAGAGTTTAAACCATTAGCAACCAAAAACTTCATTATGACGAGAGATTCAATGAAGAATAAAAGCTTCTTTTCTGTTTTCCATTGATTTAGTAACTTGCAGGTGTTTTGATTAAGTGTGTCATGAGGACTAAAAAACTAATACTCATGCATATGATAAGTCGCAAAGAGTGATTTAAAATCAATTTAAAAATTAAAATTATGATTACACATAAAAATTAAGGTAATTTGATACTCTTCACTATATATTAAGGCCTACAGTGCTAAGTTGGAATTAGTAGAAGATGATTTGCCTGCAAAATCATTTGTATGCCAAAGAAATATCCATTGAGAGAGGATTGAAAGGAAATGATAGAATGCCCTCATTTTGTAATAAAATTCCGAATCGTTTCAGTCAGTTTTTAAATTGGTATTCATTTCAAAGTTTATTTAATTCAAAATTAATCTGTTAAATTCAAGTTTACGTACATACTGTTTATTAATTACATAGATATAAATGAATCTTGTTAGACCATATATATGTTATTTAATAGCTTAAAACCCTAGAGACGTGCTTGTTAGGACCAAAGGAAAAATAGCTTCTCCGTAAGGATGAGCCATCCTTTTCGTTAAATATTCTACACAAAAGGATCTTCAACCTTATTTTACAAATTACGTGAATTAAATCTGCTGATCATGATCGTAATCTAATAAGGGAGAATTTTAGCAACGTCATAGTAATGATTTTGCAAGTAAAAAGAATATTTTATTCTCTTTTTAACATAAAATGTTGTCAATTTTGATTAGAAAATAAGGTTTACTTACATGCAAGTGTTAATATAGAAAATTTTAAATTTTACTTAAT
>JAOTAZ010000002.1:26662527-26672867 GCA_025629785.1 Erythroxylum oxycarpum | reverse complement strand
ATGATATGTTATAATCAAAATTGTTGATCGTTTTAGAATTGAAATTTATGTTTTCTTCTGTGCATGATTATACTTAAATAACCAACTGAGTATGTGGCTTCCGCAAGTGTATTTCTTTGTGCGTCCCGAGGGTCGGAATTCGGGCCCAACGGTCCTAGGTATTGTGTTTCCGTTCCGAATAGTTGGGCTCCGAGAACGGGGTCCGACATCGATGTCCGGGCTTCGGAATCGGGACCCAACAATGATCTTGTTAATTTAGTATTGTTGATCAAGAGACCAATGTTGATATTGAAGAAATCAATAATTTCTAGGAAGGCTGTTGGATTTTGCCTCCTGAAGCTTTTTGATGTATACATGAGTTTCGTCTAGCAGAGATGAGTCCATCGGTTTATGTGCTTCAGGCTCATCTTCCTGATCAACAATCTATCTCTTTTGACAAAAATTCAGATTTATCTTATTTATTGAGAAAAAATTGACTTCTCAAGAACAATGTTAACTGAATTTTTCAAAACGAATTCGACAAATAAAAATGATGAGGAGATGAAACGTTTGTATAAAGATTTTCCAAAACATTTTGTTTGGACCCCAAAAACAAGAACATGGTCAGAAAGGAGTCACAGGAAAGTTATAGGAAGGTTGGCTACTGTTGATCCTAAAGAAGGAGAGAGGTATTACCTAAGGTTATTACTTATGCATGTTAAAGGATCAACATCATTTGATTACTTACTGACTGTTGATGGTGAAAAACAAGCTATTTTAGGGAGGTTGCACTAAAATTAGGCTTGCTAACATCTGATTCTTATATAAAACAAACTCTAGAGGAGGCTGCTTTATTTTAAATGCCAAATTCGATAGACTTTTATTTGCTATGCTCTTGTTCTATTGTTAATTAACAAATCCTAACCAACTTTGGGAAACATTCAAAGACTATCTTTATTCTGATTACTAGCATGCTTCCTCCTATAATGCATATACATCCAAGGACATCACAAGGATGACCCTCCAGGATATTAAAAGATCCTTAGAACAAATTGGGAAGAGCTTGAGTGATTATCAATTTGCTGAATATGATTTTATAGTTAATTATCATGAGCATCTTAGTAGAGAAATACAAAGTTAGAAAAACATACACATTGACCTATAAGATTTGTCATTTAAGGTTGAATAGGGAACAAAAATGCAAATTTGATTTGATTTTAGAATCAATTTTTGATTCAAATGGTAGCAACTTTTTTATTGATGGTCCGGGTGGAACTGGGAAAGCATTCTTGCATAGAGTGTTTCTTGCAGTTTTACGATCACAAGGCCATATTGTAATTGCTATTGCGACATCAAATGTTGCAGCAACGATCCTTCCTAGTGGTAGGAGAGCGCACTCATGATTTAAAATCCCACTTGATTTTTGGAAGAAAAAAGTTTTTCCTGTTAAGTAATCAGAGCAGTATTACAAAATTAATTTTTGAATCCAATCTCATTTTATGAGTTGAGGAATCCATAGCAAAACGAGAAGCCATTGATGCTTTTGATGATTTACTGCAAGATATCATAGAGTCCAATCAGCCTTTCGGAGGAAAGATTGTTGTTTTTGGCAGTGATTTTCGTCAAACCTTACCCGTTATAGACTAGGCCATAAAAGAACAGTTAATTGATTCAAGTCTTGTAAATTCACATCTCTGGCCATACATGTGTAAATTATCTTTGACCAAAAATATGATAGCTATATCAAATCCAGCTTTTTCCGATGTCTTATTAAAGGTAGGAAAAGATATAAAGCCTGTTGATGAGTAAGATCAGATTTCTTTACCTGAACAACTAGTTATTCCTTATCATAACAAGGATGAATCTCTTAACAGGTGATAATTTTTATATCTTATTGTTTACAATCAGTTTGATTGTTTGTTTGGTTTTTTTTTTGACATCTTTCAAATGCATTGTTGGCTTCACCAAGTTAGTTCAAAACATCTTCCCTAACTTAAGCATATATTCATCTGATCCATACCAGATGATAAATAGATACATACTCTATCCAACAAACGCCTGTGTTGATGATATTAATGACATGATGATTAATAAATTGTCCGAAAATCTACAATCATTTGTAAGTTTGGACATAATAGTTGATCGAAGGCATTAAGCAGATTATGAGGATTTTCTCAGTTCTCTGAATCCTAAAGGTCTACCTCCTCACAAATTATTGATGAAAGAAGGATGTCCAATCATGCTCCTAAGAAATTTGAATCCAACAAAGGGTTTGTTTAATGGCACAAGATTAATATGTGGATAGCTAAAAGAGTACATAATTTTTGTAGAAATTATTTTTGGACCTCATAAAGTAAAAATTGTTTTCATACCTAAGATTAAGTGAAAAGAATGGAATACCTTTTGTAAGAACACAGTTCCCTTTTTGTTTATGTTTCGTAATGACCGTAAATAAGTCCCAGGGTTAGATGTTTGATTACATAGGAATTTATCTTTGTCAACCCTCATTTTCATATAGACAATTATATGTTTCTTTGTCAAGAGCTAGAACTCTTGAACATATTAAAGTTCTAATTATTCCAGGAACTTTTGAGTTTTCAAAGAATGATCACAAAACAAGGAATATTGTATTTCATGAAATCTTCCAATTGGCTAAATTATAACGTATAAAATAGGCAAAAGGTATATTGATTGTTCTGTTTAAATGTATTTATTATCATTCTATTCACAAAATAATTTTTATGTTAATATTTTCTTAACCATTTTTATTGGTAGGATGGACAAGCGTTTATTGATCAAGGATATTTTACCAGGTGCTCAATGGTAGTCATACAAAGTAACCATCCAAGAGAAACAACAAATAGCTACATCACCTAACAAGCCATTCAAGAGATAAAAGTTTATCTTTTTCAATTAAGAGGTATAACAATTATACTTTCTTCATTTAACATTTTCCTTTTTACACTAACTTTAGAAAATAATAGTTGACCTGGCTATTAAATCAAAATTTCTATAAATCTCTTTATATTACTACTCAAGTCATTGAATTTCTATGTCCTTTTTCTATGAAATGTGGCTACCATTTTTAGTTTAAAATTTTAGTATTTCAATGTGTCAAAAATTGAATTTGTTACTTTATCACTTGAATAATTTAGTTTTTTTATTCAATTTTTTTTTCAAAAGGGATCAAGCATCAAAGCTGACATATTTAACAATGATATCTAAAGAATGAGCCCTATGTTATAGCCTTATAAAAAATATATAATTTCTAATGCCATTGTCAAGCCAACTCTACCTCAGTTCCAATTTGAAGACTTGAAAATTCAATGGATTCTTACAAGTCACACTGTTGTCGAGCCTGTAACTGATGACAACAACATCCAACTAAGCAAATACATCTATACATCCTTTAGAAATCTCATAAATTTTATCAATAAGAAGGAAAAATCAGTCAGTTAGATCTTTTATTTGTTCTCTCAGCAACTTTTTTTTCTTCCATTACATTTGATTATACTTACCTTAATCATATGATAGATACTTTGGCTGCTGTTATTCAAGTTTGGGATGTGAGACACATCAACAAATACAATAAAGTTTTGACTGTCAAAAAATTTATTCTTTCCAACAAACCGTAAGTTTTATTCCCTATTATTCTCTACAACTAGTGAACTCCGATAACATTTTATTCTTTTGACATTTTTTTTATATTAGACAACAAACCATTATACTATCAATGTAGGATGCTTTTGTTACAAATGAAGGCCAACAAATTGTACAGGCCTTACATACTTATCCAGTGCTTGTGTGTCGTAGGCTAAAATTTCACTTATATAATGGTAATTCTATTTTCATTTTCATCATACTATTATATTTTTATATTTATCCTTGTATTTTCGTTTTAGGCTTATGATTTAAGAATTTCATATATTGCATTATCCACGTGGTTTAATTTTGCAATTCTCATTGATTCCCCAATACAAGAAGTTGTAGATTTTTAAAATTGGTACTTCCACATATCTCATCTTTACTTTTCCAATAAAAAAACTTATGTTCACATTTTAGATGTTTTTTTGTTTATGCTTATAATTAACATTTTTTTAGGGCCCAACAAAATAACAAGCAGCTAAAAGACTTTGTTACCCAACATGCTTACCTCAAATATGATCCTGATGTATCTTTTGGATCAAATCAAAAAATTTCAAAGATCATTTTCCTAAAGTCCGTCGACAAGGTACATACATTTTATATTCTACAATGAACTTTCTTTCTAGCCTATTATCTATCTAATTTAAATATTCCTAACGAACAACTAGTTGTATCTTTCCAGACATTATAGGTTAAAGCTCATATTTCCTTTCACCAAGTTATTAAAAAAATATTGCTATATAAGTTACGATAAATGTTTTCACTTGACTGTAGCTGCATATGGGGTTACATTTACATGTAATTTTTACAAGGAGAAACATCCAGCTGAACCCAGGTTCAAAACATATCCTTATGTGATTTTAACACATTCTTGTTAACTTAAATTTAAGATCGTTCATATTAATTCTAAATTCAATTGTTTGATATTTTTTATTTATTTAACTGTACATTTTCTTATTTACTTTTCGTTTCTAAATGTAGACGCTGATATGATGTTGATTTGACTGACAACATAGGAACTGTCACAGCACCCATTTTTGGTGAACTAGCCAAAAATCCCTTGAACTTTAGTGCAGTTGAAGCTATGCAGTATTACAACTAGGTTATATTCTTATAATTATTACAAATAAAAATACATTTGATTATTTTTTTAACATCTTTATTATAATACTAATGATTTACACATTTCTCTTTGGTAAAAAGAGTATTAAACTTCCTTTTGATAACGTCCATGCTGAATTGAAAACAAAAACCTTTCTCGTTCATATCAAAGCTGTTCACATGCAACCATCGGATGGAAGACAACGCTTCACTGTTATCTATTACTGCCAGACAGATGATGTTGAATTAAAGGGAGGCTTAACTTTAAAGGAAAAAATAGATAATGACAATGATGAAATAAGACTCACAATTATTTCAGGTACCTATCATTATTTACTAAAACATTTTTCCCATATTTTTTATTCATCAAACTTTTTCAACTATCCTTTTTTTCACCCCTCACATATCAAATAAATTGTTTTCTAATAATGAACTAAAACTACTGTTAACTTTCAGTTTTCTTGCTATGATTGCATCAGAAACCATAATCATGAATTTTAAACACACTTCGCAATAGCTAAGTCTATACCTTTTCTTAAAGATTCATTATTATCACACCCTTCAAACTACTTCATAATGTTTACTTTTGAGCATTTTATATAACTATATTTTAATGTACACTAATTCACCTATATGGTCACTTTTATCTCTTATCAGTTCTCGTGTGTAAATTAAATAATTGTCTACTATTTATTGTATTTATTATGTTTTTTTCCCATACTTTGATTCTTTTATTTTTTTTCCTTCCACCCCAAACTAACCCCTACTCATATACTTTGGTTTTTTATATTTTCATAAGACAATCTTGTTTCTTCTTTGGGAGTTAGATAGTGTTTTGACAAAAAATTCAAAGAAATTGAACCAGAACTGATGCCAACCTCAGATGTTCATGTTGATGATTGTAAAATAAACTCCAGATTATCATAAACTTTTCACCATATGTAAGAAAAGCTAACCATATAACTTTTACTAATGATTAATTAAAGTTGTTGCCTCATAAGGTAAAGTAGAAACATATACCTATTATTTGCTTTTTTTCGTATCTTTCTTTTGCTTTTTTTTTCCACTATTCTACGTGATCCAAAAACAATTATACAATATACTACAAATATATAAGAAACAACTCGTTGATTTTATCCAAGAAATTTTTATTTAGCACATTCTAGTTCAACTATCCATTAATGTTTGCAAATCTCACTGCACATTTGCGCAGTAAACACTTGCTAGTATTCGTTAAAGGAAAAATTAGACGAAGAAACAACTAACAAAATAGTTCTTGGAGTTGGAGAAAGATTTTAACAGTCCAGGATAAGTTGTGTTCTTAATTTAGATTTCATATTGGGGATGGTATGTCTACCTGTTTTTGGTAGGATCTTTGGCACCCGAGTGGTATTCTGTAGTCCCTGTCTACTCCTAGGGAGATTAATGGTTCGGAGCTCCCTCTTGCAGCATTTGTTTCAGCAGTTCTCTGTAATGGTACCTAGAGCTGGAGTGTGTTTTCCCTGGACCTCTTTAACCGTCTGGTTCCTCACTTTTATTCCCCAAACAGATCCTTACCAGATTGTTTGGAATGGTTAGCTAGCCCTACCAAGTGTTATACTAATGTGTTAGCCTACAAATTCTTGCATCCTCCTTTACCGACTATTCCTTGGTACAAACTGGTTTGGTCCAAATACAGTAAACCTCGATGCTCTTTTACTTTATGGCTTGCTTTCCTGCAGAAGCTCCCCACCCGGGACAAGCTTACTTTCCTCTACAATCCAAACCATTGTTCTCTGTGTCTTTTTGCAAATGAATCCTTAGACCACTTATTTTTTGCTTGTCCCTTCTCCAAAACTATCTTGGACCGCAGCCTTTCCCATTTTAATTTGCCCATCTTCCATCTCCCTTCCCTTTATAGTATTCTTTCCTGGTTCTTATCCGTCTCCAGAACTAGAGATTCTGTCACCTATCTATTCCCTCTTCTGCTCTCCACTACGATTTATCACCTATGGACTGAACGTAAAGCCAGAACCTTCAAGAATGAAGCCATGACTGAGGAGCGTGTGCTCACAGGAGTAATCTCCCACGTTAGGAAAATTCTCAACCTAGACACCGAGAGGGGGTAATTTTATTATTCTTTTCTTTTTTTAGTTTAATTGCGAAGTCTTTTTCAGGATTCTTCTTTGAGGATTCTTCGGACTGTTCTTGCTCGCCCTGCCTTCCCTCGGAGGTCAACTCCCTTTTTATCCGTGGACGCATCATTGAGTCAACACAATTTCTTTCACACGGATTTAGTGCTCGCTTCCCCTCAGCTTCTCAACTCTCAGCCGAGTTCAGGGGACTTTCAGAAGTCTTGCCATTCCTTCCAACTGAGGGAGGTCACTGTGTTTTAAAGATTGCCTGTTTTTCCCTCTTCGGAATGAGTTGGTTTGTAGCCTTTTTTGAGTAGTTAGTGCCTGGAGTACTCACAGGTTAGGAGTGTGGCTAGTAGCTTTGATCTTAAATATTTTTTTTAGTGTTTCTTAGCTCCTGGGTTAGACCTTATTTTGTACTTTTTTATTTTTATTAATTAATTCTTTACTGATTTACCAAAAAAAAAATACCACTTTTACACATTCCAATTTTTTTTTGTTCTACCAAGAAAATTTCGGTATTCTTTATTTTTATAATCGTATTATTGTAGCAAATTACTTTTGTTGGATTGATTTCCTACCAAATTTAATTATCTAATTTTTCTTCTTTTCAATGACACTATATTAAGAAATTAGATATATATTATCTCATTGTAAAACCATTCATTGTTAAATTAATTAGATGTAAATAGGCATTCAGTAATCAATTATTGAGTTTTGCTTTGCAGGATTCAATTTTGGATGAATCACTAACATTCCTATTGATATTGTACCTCTGTCATCATTGCCTACTTTGAACAAACAAGTATGTACATACCATTAATATTATGTATAATATGGATCACATATGAATGATTATTCTTATTCATTTAAATTTATGCTAGGATTCTATTCAATCAAATGCACCACAATCAGTTTTCTGCAATTGAAATTGTAAGACAATCTCTTGCTTTACGAAGTTGAATTTTCTTGTTTGATGAAAAAACAATAACATAGCAACCTATAGAAAGTGCCAACCTATCTACTTCTCTTATAAGATACTTTTCATTTTGCCAGATTCAAATCAAATTGAATCATTCAACTACTTTTCAGAAAACATTCTTGATAGGTGTATTTCTCGATCTGTAGTTGATAACAAAGTATGTACATCTATTTTTCAATATATTCATGTATTGTGTATTCCACTTATTGAGTTTATTTAATTACAAGATAATAGAGCTGCAATTTGTCAAACTGAAATAGGCATTATTTCCTCAGCTCAAATGACACCCTAGATTTCCAAAATGAAGAGACCAATAGGAGAAACTTTTGAGAATGATATGCCTTTATGTGATTTAATATCACCACAAACGTCTTCAACTAAATTGACCACCAAAATCAAAAGAGAAAAGTTAACTTAATTATGAAATGTTCAAGAATGACCAATTTTTGGTCAGCTACTTTTTGTTTAGTAAACTATCTATTTATTTTGGGGCCTGTAAGTATTTTGTACTTGAATAGTAAACTATCTATTTTTTGTATTTGTATAAATATGGCTCTCATGTTTTGGGAGTCATTTAGTCTGTTAGATTCCTATTTTATCATAATTTTATTTTATGACATGCAATATGTAGATTTTGTACTTGTGTTTGCCTTTCAATTCTGTAGTTAAAATTCATTATTTACTTTGTAACAACCCGTGCAAAGCACGGGGTTCAGAAATAGCTTATCTTAATTTTCCTTAAAAAAATAGGACAATTCTAATAAATAAAATTCCAAAAAGAAAAAAATTTAGCCAGCAACATTAAGATTTTGCAATATATCCAATTCCAAAATTTCAAGCCCTGATCATAACTAATAATCCATTGACAAATCACAATACAACGATATACGCAATGAACTCATATCCAATTGCAAGCTGCAGAAACAAACATAAAGCACACAAAAAAATCAGACCAATATATAGGAATCGAGTTAATAGGGTGTTTGTCGGTGTCGGATCGAGAGTCAGTACTTAGGCAGGTTGTATATCTAGGGGGATGTATGCAACCCTGGAGGGAGACAAGAGATTGAGAGGGACCCTTTTGAGCAGGAACTAGCGGGTGACATGCGATGGAGCTAGTAACCGGTGAAGTTACGATAGAGTTGCTGAGTGTCTAAAGTGAAACTACAAATGACGCGTGCAAGCCTAAAGAGGTGGAGAGCTTCTGATAAAGGAGAGACTGAGTGAAGGATTTGCTGATAGTGGAGAGTAGCTGGATGAATAATGAAGGAGAGACCAACCAAGGAGAGAGTGACTGGAGTGACTGCTTGGTGTTGTTGGAGAAAAAAACTTATTTGAATTGGATTCTTGGATAAGACTTGAAGTAAAATAGAAGTCTATTATTATTGGGAGTGTATGGAGATCACGTTGGATTATTGAATAATTTCGTAAGATTGCTTGAGATGTCTTTACGTGTGTGATTCCAAGTCTCAACCCTCTGTGTGCGTGAACTGCTTTTCTAGACTTCTCATGTGTGTGATCTGGTGATTGTTTTTTTGGGTGTTGGCTGCAGGGGGTGTGTGTGAAAAAGTGAGGCTTTTATCTAACTATTTTGGTGATTTGAGGGGTATTGCATAATTGCTGAAGTTAGAGAGGTGTGTGTCAAGTGAGGTCATGGTCTATTTGTTCTAGTGATTAAAACACAATGCATGAAAGCACTAACGTGAGGTGACTTTGTCTTTGCCAAGTGTGGGTTGGTCGTAGGTGTGTGTCAAATGAGACCATGTTCTATTTGTCCTGGTGTTTGAAATACAATGCATGAAAGCACTAACGAGAGGATCTCTATGTTGATATAATTTCATCTTGCGCTGCAACGTTGTTAATTGTTTTCTTTGTGGATGTGACATCTTAGAGTGGTAATGACTGGGTCTAGATTTTCATTGTATGGCTTACAGCTAGGTTGCTCTGCATATTGTGTGTGATTTTTGCCAAGGTTAATCGTGGTGTGGGTTTGCTGAATTGTGTGTGAAGCTTGTTTGCATGGACTATCATACTTGATGTCTTCCTGTTGCAGTTGTGAGTTAATACTGCTATTTATGTGAATAGCCTATAATATGTGGTGACAACTTTCAGACCTATTTCAGTGGAGCTGAACCTATCGGGAAGTTATTCTTCTTTTCTTTCTCAAGTGTTTTCATTTATGTTGAATTTTATTTAATCACTTGAGTTGTTTATTTTGTTTCGTTATCATTAAATATTGTTTGAGAAAATTCTCTATTGAGGTTAATACAAGACGGTCGTACTATTGGGTGTGAAATTCTTTCACGGGTTGTGAGGACGAGGATTAGTGTCAAGGGTTGAGTGGTATTGGCTCAATAAAGCCTTGTATAAAACTATTGTCGTTAGTGAAAGAATTAAGTTGGGTAAAGGTCCCGCAGATGTAAGCAAGGTGTGTCGAATTGCATTACCAAATTTCGGTGTTGATTTATATATTTGCATTTAATTTTGTTTCTAGTTTTTGATTATGCTATAAACGACTG
>JAOTAZ010000002.1:26645208-26662427 GCA_025629785.1 Erythroxylum oxycarpum | reverse complement strand
TCAATTCATAACGATTTTACTAACAAATTGCAAATAATGTGAGCTCAACATGAGGAACTAATTTAAGCACAAAACTCACAATTTGGAGTCAAAAAGTTCATCAAAAGTTATAAAAATGCAGCCAATTAATAATGGAAACTTGGGCTCAATCACTCCTCCTAAAAGATCTATCCTAACTGTTAAAGACACAACTAAAGGACCTAGAAAAACATAAGTGGTTGGTGATAACTCTGACTCCTCTTTGGTATTCAGCCCTCCGGTAGAGATTGATGGTAAGCTAATAGTGGCCCCTAGTCTCGATGTTTTGCAACAGGGAGCTAAGAAATGGGAAGCTATTCTTGTGAGATTTTTCATGGGAAAAAGGCTAGCATTTCTGAAAAAAAAAAGTATGGGCTTTAAGAAACTAGAAAGGAAGGGGTCTAATAGAGGTAATGCTAACTGAAGAAAACAATATAATCTTTACCTTTTCTTCCAAATCGGAAGCTCAAACTTAATAAAAGATGGTCCCTGACATTTCTCTCAACTTCCACTATTTCTCCAAAATTAGAAACCCAGTATGAAGCTCAAAAAAATTAGAGCGAAGAACATTGCCTTATGGTTGAACATTCACAATATCCCCTTGGTGTAGTGGACTACAAAGGGGTTGAGTATGCTTGCGACCTACTTGGGGGGAACCGATCTGCATAGATGAAAATACTGCATTGAGGAAAAGAGTTGGATTTTCTTGATTATATGTGAGTATGGATATGTTTAAGCAAATGAAAGATAGTATCCCTATACTAAGGTTGGCAGACGAAAACTCTCTTAGAGAAGATAAAGTCTTGGTGACTTACCAATGGAAATCATCTCTTAAAGCCCAAGGCAAAGAATGGAAACTAACAGGTAGAGTTTTCATTA
The DNA here is from genome assembly GCA_025629785.1 of Erythroxylum oxycarpum. Classification (NCBI taxonomy): domain Eukaryota; kingdom Viridiplantae; phylum Streptophyta; class Magnoliopsida; order Malpighiales; family Erythroxylaceae; genus Erythroxylum; species Erythroxylum oxycarpum. Next base: position 26,661,530 of record JAOTAZ010000002.1, on the reverse strand, counting down.
AAGGTGACTATTGGGAAGTGATGGGTATAGAAAAAAAAATGAGTCTGAAGAAATCAAAGAGACTAAGGATACAGAACAAGTAGCAAAAAGTTAAGAGATGGTTTAGGTAGTAAATGTCTCCCCTTAAATAAGGAAGGACATTCCGAAGGAAAATAAAACTGAATATGTTCAGCTGAAAGAAGTTCTTTATAATCTATCAGAAGATTTCTGCAAGTCTTTAATGAATAAAGGAGGAAACATTCTAGAATCTAAAGGCACTATTCAAAATGAAGGATTTTCGGTTGTTCAATAGAATGAACAAAGTCTATCAAAGGCTAATCTGTAAAATGGTAATAATTAAGAGGATCAGTTTGAGCAAGTCACCTCTTGGAAAGGTATTAGGAGCAATAGTAAAAGCTTCAATGGGAAAGCAAATTGATTATGACTTTGATTATATGGAATGTGCGTGGAATAAATAATCCTTCAAACCTTAATGCTTTAATAGACTTTGTGCTAAAGGAAAAGCCTTGGGTTTTTGTATGTTAGAGACTAAAATTAGAGAAATTAATATGAATAAATTGGTTTGTCTAGGTAGCAACTGACAGTTTATTATAAACCATCAAAGTCATGCATATGGAATGATTATTATAGCTTAAGATGATGATTATCTGAAACTAGAAGTTCTAGAATCTAGTCAGCAGCATATTCACACTAAAATTTATTTCAAAATGGAAAATTCTTATGTTTTAAAAACTTGTGTCTATAGATTCAACATTGTGTTCTAAAGAACTGACCTTTGGAATTACCCAAAAAGGATCAAGTCTTCAGTAAATTCCCCTTAGGTGGTATGCGTGGATTTTAATACTACTTTGTTTAGGTTAGAGGCTGAAGGTAATTATAACATACTCAACTACTCCCCTGATTTGTATGATTGTTTGTAAGAAGTGGAACTTATAGATCTAAAATATGAAGGTTATAAGTTTACTTGGATAAATAAAAAAAGATTATTTGGAACATCAGGCAAAAATTGGATAGAGCTTTGGTAAATGTGGAATGGCTACATTTTTTCTCAAGAAGCTTTGCAAAATTCCTAGACGTTGGTATCTCAGACCATACTCCTATAAAGATTGATACTTTATTCACCACCTCCAGAGTCCATCATCCTTTTAGATTTAACAATTTTCTGGTTAACATGGAGGGTGGGGTTTTCAAGAAGCAATAGCGAAGGGATTGGAGCATGGATGTTATGGGACTAAGCAATACATTTGTATCCAAAAGCTTAAGGCTATAAAGCATGAGCCAAAGATTCTTAATTGTAAGAGAGGTCTGAATCTTACTAAGGAGATTGAAATATCTAAGGATAAACTCTCTTCTATTAAAAAATCATTGGCAAAGAATCCCTTACATGGTGCTTTAGCTATAACAGAGAAGGAAGCTCTTAAAAATTACTTGGAAGTAGTGGATAATCAATGTTCTTTATTGAAGCAGAGAGTTAGAATAAATTGGTTAAAAGAAGGAGATAGATGTACAAATATCTTCTTCAATTCCATGTTAGCTTGAAAGAATGCTAGCAGATTTACCTCCATTAAAATAGAAGTTGGAGTGGATGCTTTTGGACAAGATGACTTAGCTAAGGAAGCTTTGAATTTCTACAGCAATCTACTTAGATTAGAAGCTCTCCCATCTGAGTTGGATTATGATCTCAGACATTTTGTAACCACTAAAATTCCTAATTATAAAGTTTCTTAGTTAATAATACCTATTACAGATTAGGAAATCAATAAAGTTGTCTTTAGCATGAATGGCTCTAAAGCTCCAGGTCTGGATGGCTTAAATGGCTTTTTTCTATTAGGAAACTTAGAATAGTTTGGGTGGATAGTCAAGGAGGTAGTGCTTGAGTTATTCCTAAAAGGGGTTTTACTAAAAGGAATAAACAATACTTTTTTATACCTGATCCTTAAAAACTCCAGTTCGAAAACTTGGAGTGACTACAGACCTACTTCGTGTACCAATTTCCTCTACAAGATCATCACTAAGATTTTGGCTAATAGGCTGAAGGAGGTTCTAAAATTTCTCATCAATGAGAATTAAGGAGCTTTTATGACTAGCAGAGATATAGGGGACAATATCCTTATCGTTTATGAGCTTTTAAAAAGTTTATAACTGCAAGAGAAGCCCTCAGATTATACTATAAATTTTGATTTACAGAAAGCTTTTGATAGTGCGAATTGGGGATTTCTGCTAAAAACCTTAAAGATAATGAACTTTCCCTTAATATTCATCAAATGGATTCAATAATGCATTTCTACTACTTCCTATGGGATATTAATTAATGGGAGCCACATGGAGGTGTTTAAAGGAAAAAAAAGTCTTAAGCAAGGGGACCCCCTTTCCCCTACCTATTCCTAATTTGTATAGAGATTCTCACTCAGTTATTGAAGCACAAAACTTCAACTGATCCTAAATTCAAATTTCACTCTAAATGTAAGGAAGGTTCTCTAACAATTTATGCTTTGCAGATGACCTTATTCTCCTAAGCAAGGCAAATGTTCACTCAACCTCTCTTCTGATGAAAACTCTCAATTTATTTAAGGAGATGTCGAGCTTATGTGTTAATCAACACAAGAGTTATATCATACTCTCAAAAAGTACTTTGCACCTCTCAAATGCTTTAGTTGAAGCTACGGGTATGGAAACTAAAGATCCTCCTCTTCTTTACTTAGGGATTCCTATCACATCAAACGAGACTTAGATTATGTGAATGTATTCCTCTGATAGAAAAGATCCAAAAAATGGGGTTATAGACCAATAGAACACTATCCTATGGAGGGAAACTTCAGCTACTAAAGTTGGTTATTTTGTCTATGAATACTTATTGGTGTTCAAACCTTTTTCTTTCAAAAGGGCTGATTAAAATAGTAGAAAAACTGATGAAGCAATTTCTATAGGGGAAAAGGAATGGAGAGAAAGGAATAGCCAAAGTAAGCTAGAAGACAATCTGTCAACTGAAAGATGAAGGCAGATTAGGACTAGAGTCAATCTCCACTAAAAGTAGATTTTTTAATGTCCAAGAGGATATAGAGAATCTTAAGTGATAAACAATCAATGTGGACTAATTGGATTCATTCTTATTTACTAAAAGGAAGGAGTTTTTGGGCTCTAAAAACTAAAGTTAGCTACACCTGATCTTTTAACCATCTTCTTAGAATGAGGGAGGGAATGTATTAGCACATTATTTGTCAGACAGGGGTAGGAGACAGACTTTCCTTATGGTATGACAATTGGAAAGGGAATGGACCTTTAATACTAAACCAAATGGCAAATTCCCTATTAAATCAGTTCCCTAAGATACTAAGCTCTAAGAAATAATACGGAATGGGAACTAGTCTCTTTCCTCAGATGAGACTACACTTTTGCACATTCCTCAATTTAGAAGTCATGGGGAGGGAGATACATATTTGTGTAAGGGTATTCATGTTTCTATTATTACTACTAAGGAAGTCAGAAAAATGAGGGGAAGGTTTGGAAATCAAATAAGGTGGGATGCATTGATTTGGAATAAGGCCCTTAGACCAAATTTTAGTTTTCTGCTCTAGCTAGTAATATGGGATAGACTAAGTACCATGGATAGGTTGAAATTCCCAACCTCCTTTAAGCTATGTATTCAATGCAATCTAGAGGATGAAACCTGAGATCATCTCTTCTTTAAATGTGTCTTCTTCAAAGGAATATGGGCAAAAAAAATTCAACTATATGTGCCTCTAATTTCAACTATGGAAGACTCACAGATATCATACAGGAATTACCTAACTTGAATATTTCAAAATATGATAGGGCTATTATACTACTCTCGGTGGCTACATGTTTTCAAGTTATCTGGAAAGAGAGGAATAATAGAAGGTTTAAAGACTAATCTACTTCGTTAATCTCTCTTATAGAACTCACTACTGCCAGCATAAGGGAGCAATTGATCATCAATTAGTTAAACCTACACTGTAGTAGGAGAATGGCCCTAGTATGGAGAATATAGCTCTAGCCATTTCAAATCTCTCCTAAGAACTAGTTACTCAATTCTTAATGTAGAAATGAATTCCAAACACAGTTCACAACAGTATCCATGATTATACAAGTAGATTATTCTTCGTAGTATTTAAGGAAATAGTAAGGTTGTTCAGTACTGACTCACCAGGATTTACTCCTCGTTTTTTGGGTTGAACACTGCTTGAAGATCAATGCTATTCATCCATACCCCTGTCATCAATGGATAATTGATTAAATAGTGGAGTTTTCAAGGAAAAGAAAGGAACATCTATAAATCCTTAAATCGCATATCTTTTTCATGGATGAGATCTCCTCCCCGTTCCCCCTTTCTAGCTAGACTCTGAATTCCCTGTAAATCTTTAAGAAAATCATACTCTGACGAGTGGAACTCAGATTAGCCTACCCAATATGACTATAGAGTTCGATTGAAGAAGCGATTTGAGTAAGGATATAAAGTAGGAATCATTACTGACCTAAGTGGTGATCTCCCTCACTAGCTTGTCACTAAAGAGCTGAGCCCTTAGAGAGTTTTCTCCCTCCTCCGAAAATAAAGCAAGTTCTTAGTGAAACATAAAATGCCCTAATCCCTAAAGGTTGTTTGAGATGGAGTCTATTACTTGAGAAGAGGAGTTAGTTGAGCGAAGAACCGAGAAGAGGTTAATCCACAGAGCCACTGAAAGCATTGCCATCAGAGCATCATCAATCATCCTCTTTAATCGAGTAAAATTTCGAAGATTCAAGAAAGGTAAAGATCATTTTACCCTAAATGTCAAACTATATGTCTTTTTGTTAAACATCATTGTTTTCTGCTCTATTAGATGTACTCAGTGAACCAATATGGGTCTATCTCACGTGGGAGAGACCCTCTCATGATGTAATCTTCTCTAATTTTTTAATAAAATTTTAATTTCTCAAAAAAAAACTTGTTCACATGCAACAACCGGAAACACTCTACTGTTATCTATTACCGCTAGACTGATGATGTTGAATTAGAGGGAGGTTCATCTTTAAGCAAAAATGGAGATAGTGACAATGATGAAATAAGACTCACAACTATTTCAGGTACATATCATTATTTATTCAAACATTTTTTTTCGTATTGATATTCATCAAACGATTTCAACTCTCTTTTTTTCACCCCTAACATATCAAATGAATCATGTGCAAATAATGAACCAAAACTGTTGATAACTTTCAATTTTCTTGCTGATGATTGCACCAAAAACTATAATCATGAATTCTAAATACACTCCGCAATAGCTAAGTATATACCTTTTCGCAATAGCTAAGTATATACCTTTTCTTAAAGGTTCATTATTACTAGTATTTTACATCTCACCCTTCAAACTACTTCATAATGTTTACTTCTGGCATTTTATATAACTATATTTTAACATACACCAATTCACCTATATGGTCACTTTTATCTCTTGTTAGTTCTTATGTGCAAATTAAATAATTGTCTATTATTTATTGTATTTATTATGTTTTTCCTATACTTAGATTCTTTTTTTTTCCTTCCACCCCAACCTAACCGGATAACTTTTACTAATGATTAATTAAAGTTGATACCTCATAAGGTAAACTAGAAACTTATACCTATTATTTGCTTTTTTCGTATCTTTCTTCTGCTTTTTTTCTATTCCACATGATCCAAAAACATTTGTCCAATATACTACAAATATATAATAAACAACCCGTTGATATTATCCAAGCAATTTTTATTTAGCACATTCTAGTTCAGTTGGGCATTAACGTTTTGCAAATCTCACTAATTTGCACAGTGAAAAACTACTAGGATATAACTGACATGTTCCATCGCTATAATGGCCTCATCCGTGCATATAGGTTTGCTCACATAACTTACCAATTAACTCAGCCTTTGGTTTTGTTTTAGCTCTTGAAGTTGTATACATGGCTTCCATTTTTGAAGGAACCAAGGCTTATTATTGAAATTCCAAAGTCTAGCTTCAAGTATCCTTTATGCATTAGAAATTGAAGAGAAAAATGTTCTCCTCATTTATCAAGATTTCCTTTAAACTTAGATTCTTCCAATGAAATTGAGCCTAAGAATTTACTAAAGGGAAAGATGGTCTCTTACTTAAGAAAAAGCCAACTGATGTCAATTCCCATCTAGAAGCTCCATCCTTTAATGCTTTGATTAGAGGATCCACTATAGTGCTTCCATCTAAGAGTTTGGGACCACAAAAATGGAACTTAATAGTAGGAGAATAATAACTTATAAACTGGTGCCAAGAGAGATTGGTGGTTATAGATTCAAGAGGAGTATCCTTATTATGTTTATAGGTAAAGGAAAAGAAGATAATGGTGAGGGTGTTCGGGATAGATCCTGTGATGATAATACTAGCTAATGGTAGGGGGACATAAATTAAAGGGGGGGAAAAGCTTCACGATTCTAAGTAGATGACATGTTGGATGAAGGTACAAAACTCAATATACTACTAGAAGTGGAAAAGGTTAAAATGATAATAGGAAAGAATTTAAAAAATCAATCCAAACAAGGCAAGAAAAAATTGTAGAAAAAGGGAAGTTAGCCTGAGTAATTTCTCTAGAAATGCCAAGATAAGATTTAAGGTCCAAAGAAAAAGGAAGGAATAATAACATAAAAAGATCCAGTAAACAATTAGAGGAGCAGGGAGTATAGAACAAAAGCTTGAGTTGATTGAAAGAATTCCACCATATAAAGGAAGGAAAGTTTACAATGGAGAAAGAAGTTTACTGAATAACGAAGCCAAAAGAAAGGATTGGAAAATAGGGGACAATTACAATTGGGAGAAGAAACTAGAAGAAAGGATCTGGGGGGAGTAAGCATAATCTAAGAAAGGCTGGAGGAACTGTAGCTTCTCTCATAGAAACCTACAACTTAACAACCAAACTCCAAAAAATAAGGATAAAAAATTTTAGAACTCTAAACTTTAATGAAGGGTTTTAAGGGTGTTTATGAGGCAATTACTCCACTTCTAATTAATATCATATATAATTAAGAGATCATATTTCAACTCTTAAACCTTACAAAACTAAACCACCTTTTATGGGTTTCTACAAACTATGTATTCTTTCATTGTATCTAATATGTAATTCTAGATTTATGAAATTATTTTTAAGAAACTTATAAATTGATATTTTTCCTTCAAAATGCTTTATAATAATTTGTATTTTGTAGTTTGGACTCTCAATTGAAGTCAAAGATAACATGGTAATAGTATATGAAAATTTATATTACATAATTAAATTGATAGTATCAAAATCATATCATAATAATTAGATACATATTTTATACAATCATAAATATAATTATTCATATAGATAGTTAAATTACATATCAAATAGTAATACTTGGAATATTAAACTAGATAATCTTAAAAGCTATATAAAAAATCATTATGTTGAGTATATAATAATCATTTCTACAGTTAGAGCTTTAAGAAGAGTAATGTTGGATTTTAGATACCTTCCTTCTTGTAAGAATCATTGCCTTATTTGGAAAGGTTATAAGCTTATGATCTATTAGTACAATGCAATATACTAGGTAATAGGTATAATTCTTTTACATATGATCTATCAAGACAAAATGGTCTATTCATGTTTGTCAACTTTTGTTTTCTTCTTTTGTTGATACTTATCAAAACTTATCTATGACACTAATTTTTTCATCTACATAATATTTCAAATAATAATCATGCGTTCAAAAGGTTTCCACAATTTACTAACATGTAGATTGTCTAATTTATATTCTTTCTTTAAGTAATACCCTTTTTAATAGCCTTATCCTCAAATTCCTCAATTGATAAATCTTTTGTAAGGTTTAAAGCATGATATCCTTTATCTTCATTTGTTGTTATTCATTAGTTAAAATAAAACTTAAAAGGAGATATATACTTTCTTTATGACAATTTAATTACTTACAACTTAATATAAGTATATCTTTTATGACAAGCAATATATAAATAAATAAAGTGTTAACCCTATGAGAAGGTCAAATGGTTCATAACACTTTCTGATTGCTAACTAGTAAAAAAAATTAAATAAATTGATATATTGATGATGGATAATTAATAAAACAAAATAAAATTTAGATAAAGGGATAACTCAATAAGAACAAAACAAAGCAAATAGTCAAATAGAGAATTTAGATTAAGTAATGTTTACAAAATATTTCCCCTAACACTATCTTTGTAGCTATGTTCCAATAAACTTAGAAGGTTCCTATAATCTGGAATAATAGAAATTCCAAAAAATGCTAGGAATATGGGCAATTACCTTAATCACTAATTCTATTTTAACATTTTTTTTATAGTCTTCTGTCTTTAATTACCCCCGTGTGCAAAACTTGCATCGAACTCCAAATTCATTAAATTACATTTATATTTTCCTTCCCTTAAATCTAAATGAATTCCATCCTCCTTATTCAATTTAGTAAACTTAGTCACCTTAAAAATAGTTAACATTTTTTATGTTAATTTTCTATGTTCTTGCTCTACTACTTGGAAAAACATGGTCCAATCCATATTAATAATGTACCCCCCAACCTCCTTCATTATGTCATTTGCATCTATGACCAACTACTTTACACTTTTATTTAATTTAAAGGGGTTCCGAATTTTAGATATACATACCTTTGAGTTTGCTGCTGGTTAGAGAATAATAATAATGGGTGCTCTTTAATGGTAGCTTAAGGTTGTTGGAAACTTGATCGTCTATGTATTGCTTAAACATTTATTTTTCTTAAAGATTCCTTAGAATTCACGTTCTTATTTATTTTATGGATTTGGAAGGAAATTTGGTGTTAAGAACTAGAAAAACCATGAAACATATAAAAGATTGAAGATTAGTGGCCTAAAGTGATTTGAACATCTTTCTTTAGACTATTTCTTGAATTTTTCGACCTAGATAATCTTCTAATATCCTTATTAGGCTATAATGATTAGCATAGGATGTTGTATCATTAACCATAAACTAGTTATTTTCTCCTTAGATTGAGAAGAGAATCTCTTTATCTCTAACCCTAATTATTAATTTACTGTCCATAGCATTTATAACTACTACAACTGCATCAAAGAAAGGCCTATTTATGATTAAAGATTCTTCATTTTACTCTTCCAATTCAAATATATAAGAATTAATTAGGAAAGTAAACTTGTCAATTTTATTCAAGTTATTCTCTAATACCTCTAAAATATCTAATTGATTTATCCACTAGTTGTTTTCTCATTTTAGTAGGTTTTGATTCTCCCAACCTCAATGTCTTAATCATAATATAAGATATTAGATTAGTACTATCTCAAAAGTTTGTTAATGCCTTATTTATAAAAGTACCACCAATATTACAACAAAATATGTAATATGTCTTAGAGGGTGTTAATGGCATCTTCATCTAAGGTGATCTCTAAGACTTCTTCCTTAACAGTTTTTTCATGTCTCTTCCTCATACATGCAATCAGTTAGCTCTTTTTCACTTATTATGTTGATTTCCATCATATGTTCTCTAATATTAGACATTATGTCACTAAGTAGTATCTGTGGTGGTCTTTCAGCTATAAACTTTATTAGTTGACCTAAATTGAGTTTCATAGTTTTAAATTAATGCATTCACATTCTAAAACTGAGCTTCTAATTTTGATATAAAATTCATCATTAAATCCTTTATTTAGTTCATTTCCTATTACTAAGGTTATCGATATTTAGGTGGAGTACCTCTAGGCTATTTGATTGCTCTAGGAGAAATATGGGTGATTCCTCTTCTCTATATACTATGCCCTATTGTAGCGATTATTTTGTCTCTACAAACTCCCTACATAGTCAACTTCCTCCATAAGATAAACCATAGGATTTCCATTTTGACAATCACTGCTATGATGCCCTCCCATATATATATATATATATATATATATATAATCTCACAACTTAAAACTTGAGTTGGAATTTATCACGTTTTCTTATTAAAGCCTCTAACTGAGCTATTAGTATGGCCATTATATCCACCCTATATTGGTTTATTTGATTTGATCCTTCCTGATTACCACTAACAATTTTTCATAGCCATATCTTTAATAAGTTTAAGGGAGGCCACAAAGTCTTACTTTTAGATGTTCCTACTACATCAAGCTTCTACATTATTGAATGGATAAAACCATTTTAGAATGCCTAAACTTGTGTCCAAATTGGTAAGTTGTAATGTGGGAACTTCTTTAGCAGATCTTTAAATCTCTCCCATGTTTCATATGATATTTTGTTATCAAATTGTAGGTAGGTAGAGATGTCATTTACCTCAACTTAGCATTCTTTAGTAATATACTGCTAAGAATTTCTCTGCTAGGTTTTCTTATGGCACAATTAAGGCTGTAAGTAATACCTTCAACCACTATTTAGCTTGATTTCCCTCATAAAAATAAACATAACCTCAACCTTATTGGGTCTTTGATACCTCTATTAATTTTTAAGATGTCACAAATCTTTTAAACTGTTGGCAATATATACATTGAAATATTTATCCAGTAATCCTTTAACTAAACATACTACTATAGCATTTAAATCACATTAGACTTTATCTCGAAGTAGTTTACATTGATTTTTGTTCTTGTTATATTGGACTGCATCCCTATTAGAGATGGTTCCATGTGTTCTAGCATAGTTTTGTGCTCCTTCTCCATTGAATTAGGTTGTATATATTAGGCTTCTTACTTAGTTCATTGTCTTTTAGTTTGACATATTATTTTCTTAAGCTCTAGGTTATCTTCTAGAAAATGGAGTGTTCACATCTTGCTATGTATTAAGTTCACACCTAAAATCAAAATGAAATAAGCACGTAAACTAACATAACTAAATATAAATAAAGAATATAAACATAAACAAAGAAATAAAATACTAGACTAATATACTTTGAGTTTCATAAGCACCAATTGCTTTCCTAGTAATAACGCCAAAAAATTGTGTGATTCATATTCTTAAAGTTTTCTCTATCATGATGTATTTACATATAATGTAAGGCAAGTGCACATATCTTTAATAAGTAATATAAAACTGAATAATATGTTGATCCCATAAGGAAGCTGAATTCTTCATAACACTATTATATTATTAACTAGTCAAATAATTAAAATAGATAGGCATATTGATGATATATAATTAATAAAAATAGACAAATAAATAACTTGATAAGAACAAAAATATAAAGGAATAAATCAACAAAAAAATAAGGCAAATAATCAAATGGAGTTTAAAATTGATAGCTCTACATTCTCATATGATTTTTATGTTTTTTATTATAATGGTATTACTTTATAGATTTACATCATAACAGTATTTATTATTAAAGAGAATGTTTTTCATTAAAATTAATGAGTTTACATTCTCATATATTTTTATAAACCTTGAAATGGAAGAGGAAAATAAAGTATATGTAATATTAGGTAGACATTTATAAATGCTATAAATTCTATATAAGGTAAACTAATGCTTAGGATTAGACATCAGTAGATTTTATTTTCAATCTCAGAAGACAATAACCAATTTATGGTTAGTAGTGACTTATGTTATGTTAATTGTTCAAATCTTCCATAGAAAGTCATCAGGTGTGGATTTAATTTAAAACCCCGAACTTTTCCTTTCATTGAACATAAATTTTTATGTTTGGTGAATAGTATTTCTACTTAAATATTGAATTGCCTGGAATAGGTATGAAGGTTTAATGATAATGAACCAAGTCAAAAACAAGTCCAAATGGATGGATTTCAGGAATTCCAAAAGTTAAGGACTAAAATACCTTTTTGGAACCCATTCGAAAAATTTTAAAGCATCAAATCAATAACTATTGACCATAATTAGAGTATTTCACGGTCAATTTAATGATAAGAAGATCATGGAATATTTTCATAATTTAATTCAGTAAGTTGATGAATTAAATTCATTAAAGGACAATTTGGTCTTTTTACATAGTGATTAGAGAAAATTGATCTTTTTACATGGTGATTATTGGATTAATGATCTTGTTGTTTTCAATTCGCTGTTCTTTCTATTTATGTTTGATTTCGTATTCGATAATAGGTAACTAAACATCTTGTTAGTGTTTAAGTTAGATGAACCCTATGTTGATACTTTAATATGTTTTGATTCTTTTATTAATTCAATTAGACTGATTAATATATTATAATTCAATTATATGTTTAATATATGTTCTAATAGACCCGAGAATATTATATCATAATTTCATTTCATACGTAGAGATTGAGAAATTCTATTGATGAATAGGTCTATAATAATTGGAAGGAGTTGATTGCAACCCTAGAAATAAGATGACATAAATCTTTCGGATTAAGGTCAAACTTAATAGAGGGATTCACAAATCGGTAACGCAATTCTACTTTAACTTGAGTAATTTGATTGAAAACCTTAGGATTAGTTTTTAGTAGACTTAAGGTTAGTTATTAGCATACCATAGGAATCTCCAAAATTCCAATAAATTAATAAAAAATTGTATAATAAGAGATTAGTCTGTTAAGGTTTTATAAGGATTTGAAACCTAAACATTCATTTCCGATAACGGTAAATTTCTAAGTGCTTCCTTATTTCTTTGTTCTTAATTGATACCTATTTTAGTTTACTTGCTTTAGTTTTAATTTCTTTTACTAAAAATCAATATCAATTTGTAGGCTAGATAATAGAAAAAAGGTCATTACTAGTAATCACTATCTTTTTAAGATCGACCTGTACTTATCGGTACTAGCTATAGCTACATCATTTAGTTGTGGTTATTAAATAATAGATCAACTCACAAAATAAGTCAATCAATATGGAGTATAAAAACAAAACAAAACATATCGTGAACTCTAAGTCAAATCTTGGGAACTAGACAATAGATGCATAACCTAGTGATTCATAAAATTGGGAATGGAGAATTAACACTACTTTGACTTAACAGTTGGCATAATAGAGGTCCTTTGTAGAGAGTAGATGAAATCCAACATTTAAAACTTATCCTTAATCCTAGTACAAAGGTGATTAAGCTCATAAGTAACAACCAAAGGAGATGGCCCTATCACTACAGTAGAGGAGATGATATAATCAAGAATAACATACCACCTTGCCAAGATTCAAACCAGGATCAAATTTAATAGCATGCAAATGAAGAAAAAGCTTTTACCTCTAAAGCATTCAAAACTTTTCTACAATAAGGACTAACATATAGTGTAAAGTGGAGAAACCTATTTTGGGATGATGATGTCAACCCCTCTTATGCATTCATCCTATAGCTAGGGATAGCTGGGAGGTTAACAGTAAAGAACATAATTAAGTTCACCATTTCCTTAAAACACTGTGAACTATATTATCAGCATCTTGAAACAATGGACCATATTATGGTCAATTGCAGATACACTCAGAGTGTTTGGAGAAGAATATAGGAAATACTCAGCACAAGAAAGGCAATGTAACATCCCGTTTTTCCCATGTTAAGGGATAGAACCCTAGAATAATGAATATGAGAGATACTATCGAGAAATTAGAAAATGCATTTCATGCTCATGCAATTAGCATACATACACATGACTTTGATAATTACACACATTACAATGATTGTACATGCACTCATTTGACATTTATTGGATATACTTGATCTTAATTGATTTATAAATTTGATTATGATGTGAATAATGAATGCTTGGTCTTGAAATTTGATTTGGAAAGTATAATTATTGACTTAGAATTTTTGGTAAAATTTGGAATATTCTTTAAAATTATGAGTATTTTTTAACTGAAAAAATACCAAGTGGCAAGACAATTGATTTATAGTGGTAAAAATAAGTGTCAATTGGCAGTTGGAATAATTGGCAAATGGTATTAGGATTTGTTGAGAATATGATATTGAAAATTGGGTGACAATTGGAGTAGAAATTAGAGACAAATAGACTAGTTATTAAAGGGAACCATAAGGTGATGACATGTGGCAAGTGATAAGTGTCACTTGCTATGCCACACACTCACCCACTATTATTTTAACATTAAAAGACCATTTTAATTGTTTTTTTTCTTGCTTTCTTCTTCTCTTAATGACCTTCTTCATCTTCTTCAAGCTTCTTCACTTCCATGACACTTACCCACCTCCATCAATGTTAAACCTTGTCCTCATTTTTTTCATTTGCTACTCTCGTTTTGATTGTCTTCTTCATTTGTCAAAAACAAAAACTTAATCTACCTACCTCCATGTAGATGATCATGTGAGCCATAGAAAGCTAGGGTTCCCGTGATTTTGTAGAGTTTGGAGTTTTATCAAGTAAGTATCATATTGTTCTTCATGATTTGTTGGATAAAACATGTATGATGATAGTTAGAGGTTAAATGATCATAAAATGATGATTTATATATGTTGGAACGTGGGTAAAGAAATGAACACATTGATGTCATGTTTTTGTGTTTATGATGATCAATATTTCATAAGTTGTTGTAGAGATGAGTTTGAAATAGAAAGATCATTAAAGAATGGTGTAGGAAAAAGTATAGAAAAATTTGATAGATAAATGGATGTTTAATATTCTGTTTTTGGTGTTATGATCAAACAAAGAATATGATTTTTTTGTGATTGAAATTGAGCTAAAATGAAAGTAGGAATGAAGAGGAAATAATGAGGACATAAGCTAGAAATGATAGACTAAGAAAAAGAGATGAACTAGGATGGAAATGGTGATGAAGTGTGTTGGAATATGTCAGATGGAGTGTTTTCACTGAACATGCATCTGTATTTTAGCCATATCTTGATCTGTACATATCCAAATGGATTGATTTTAAGTTTAGATTAAACTAGAGGCATATGACTATAATTTTTATGAGGAATTGAATTTTAATTATGTCTTTAAGGGTTTCAAATTTTGGCTTGAAGTTGAGTAAAGTGTGCTGTCACGGTTTAGGAATAGTCTATAGTATTTTAGGTATAACTTTCAGAATACTGAGCCAAACTACATGACATTGGTGTCATTAGAAACTTAATACATAAGGAAACATTGTTTTAGAAGAATGTATTGCCTAAATATCATATTTTATTTGTCAAAATGGCTATGCAAGATTGATCCAAAAATCTGTTTTGAGAAAAGCTAGATTGATGCTTGAATAAGGGATCATCAGGTAGTGCAAGATCGTGAGTGGGAACATCAGGGAGTTGCACAGTTATGCACAAGCACAATTATGGTAGAGAGTAAACATCAGGTAGTGCATGATCGTGCACAAGCACGATTGTGATAGTGAAGGTGCACAATTGTTTGACAGCTTTCAACACTCTTCACTCTTTTGACCATAACTCCTTATCTAGACCTCCGATTAACCTGATATTTGAACCAAAAGCTCCTCACACATTTTCCTTCCTTTACACCAAATTTCATTGTCATCTGAATTTTCATTAGGAAAGGATTGGTGAATGGTTGATTGATGAACTTAGGTAAATCAAGTTTTGCAAGATATGATATATGAATGATCATAAGATGTGAATTAAGGAAATATACTCAAGATTGTCATTGAGCATGAATTATACATGTCATATATACATATGTATATGATTGAGTACTTTTGAAAATGTGTAAATTAGTAATGTGAAAATGTGTATGTATTGCATGAATTAGAAGACCTATTAGAGCGACAATATCTAGACATTGTCGAGATGTCGAGGCAATAGCTATCTGGAGCATGCTATAACCTAAATGGTCTCACATTAATTTATTGTTTTTTGTAATTCTAAATTGACCTGTTATCTGTTGATTCCAGACATTGAATGTCTGAGGCATTTTATGCATGAATAATATATTGGAAGTGCTCTTTGTATGTGAATTTGATGAAATATGTGATACTTAACTTAGTTGTTGAACACCAGACCAAGGTTTGAGGGTGAATATAAATGCGAATGCGAAAAGAATCGAGCACAAGTGACTGATTGAATGCATATGATGCATTTCACTACATAAATGCATGATAACATAAAGGTAGTTGTGACCGTAGTGACCAGTCTGAAAGAGCTTAAAACTTAGAATATATACAAGAGCCACAAGCTCAGTTGTTAATGTGCTCGGTATCCACAAAGGGATATGGGACAATATCTGAAACAAGCCCAATATCCACAAGAACTATGGGCCAATAAAAAGGCACTTTGTAACATCCCGTTACTGTAGCAAGGGTATTCTGGTAATATTGGGTCAGACTTATAGATTTCATTGCATTCACTGACTGAGCATGCTACTGGCCTCTGTTCATAGAGGAACAGGTGTCTTGCATATGCATTTATTCATAGGTACATGCATTCATGA
>JAOTAZ010000002.1:26608680-26619934 GCA_025629785.1 Erythroxylum oxycarpum | reverse complement strand
ACAGAAACCCAAGTTACAAACCAAGCATCATTTTTTATACCCATTCCTATTTTCATTCTCATTCTCATTCCCTTCTACTATTATACCCATACCCATTCTCAAACCCGTGCTCAAACCAAATGCCCCCTAAAACCTTCGTATTTATTGTAGGCAGAAAAAACTTGTCATTTTTTAAAAAATTATTTAGAGACTTGTAATCAATAACAAACCTTTTTTGGTAACACTTCATTTGAAAGTACTTATATCTACTTTGTTGATCCATGAGCTGAAAATCTCTAATGAATCTTTTATGACTCATTCCTAACAAAGAACTGCCTTTTTAAGAAGCATATGAAAAAAATCATAAAAATTATTGAGTTAATTAACAATTGACAAATTGTGCTTGCTGATAAAACATTTTGCAAGTGAAATTGGATAATATTACTAGTTGTATTAAATTGTAAACGTGTATACATTTAAATCAGCTCTTATTTTCTGTTTATCTTATAAAAGTAAACATTATGAACACAGCATTGAAAGTAAATTCTACAGCTAATAAAAAGAAAATATAATAATGTATTCAATGACCTAAATTTCAAGCAAAACAGTTTTGAAGCATAAAATTTAGAAATTTAACAGATAATAATGAAAATATGACGAAGTGAAAATACAAGAAATGATTAGACTTGGTGTTAGATACTTAATGAAAGAAAACCCTCAAATTATGTTTCAAGTTTTTTTTTTAATTTTTAATTTCGACCTTTATGTGATGCGCTGTGCTGAAGATTGTTGAAGTTGAGAAAGTACACGTATGGGTTTCAACGTTACGTATTCTCATTTGAGAAACTGCACTCTAAAAAGTGAGTCAACTTTGACTGGAAAGTCAATCATGTTTCTGTGGTCCCCATCATCCATATGCAGTAGACTAAAAAGTGGATTCACAATTTCTTCTGACCTGAACTTGAACTAGAAATAACAGAAAATCCGAATAATTTACAATTTCTTTTATTCTGGTTCAGGTCAAAAATTAGTCGCTCAAAAGTAGGGGGCAGTTTTGGAATCTCTACTTCTAGTTGTTGTATTTTTCAAACAAACCAAAAAAAAAATAGTTGATTGAAAATAATTTGATAACTGAGATCATGCCTACATACCAATAAATGACATTTCCGCACATGATGCAATTATTGCTTTATTGTATTACATGCAGCAGAGGTTTAGATTGAGTATGACACGTTTTATCAATATATATTTTTATATTGAGGTAAAATGTTTAATTTTTCAGACATGATTGGGGTTGTTGTTAGTGCACCCTATCCTTGTCAATATTATGAAATTAATGTTATCATTAAATTATATGAGTAGGTTTATAGACGACAATAACTACAATTCCTCGCAAAATTAAATTAATACTACTTATCCAAACACACAATCCCCCTTTTTTTAATTCCAATTATCCACCAATCAATCATTTCACACTACTTCAATGAAGAAAAAAAAACACAAAAGGCTCCTAGCCGTACATGTACACACCCACAAAACATGTTAACGAAACTAAGAATGGGAAATGGACAAAAGAAACATGTAGAGGAGCCACAATTTGTCCTCATATCATATCATAGCAACACTCCACGTCATTGCGTTTCAAAGGTTGGGATAACGTGAGCAACGCCTAGAGAGGAAAACACTGCACCCGTCCTTGGGACAGATGGTGGGATTGTAAACCAATTCATCACAGCCGTCCGTCCGATGCCTCTTGAAATCCAGTAGCGCAGACAACATAGCGATGAAGAGGACCAGATGGTTCAAAGCGTACCCCTGCCCAACACACTGGTGGGCTCCAGCTCCGAAAGCCAAGAAATTTTTCTTAAATACGCGATCTTCTTGGCGCTCCTCCGAGAATCGGTCCGGGTCGAACCGCTCCGGTTCAGTAAATCCCTGAAAACTACTCTCGTAAACTGACGGGAAGACAATTGTGCCTTTCGGAATCGTGTACGACTCAGTCAAACGAAAGTCCACGGCCGCAATGTGTGGGACCATTGTCGCCGGCGCCCTGTATCTAATAACTTCACGTGCCACCGCCTGCGTGTACTTCATTTCCCTAATCTGATCGGCCGTTATTGAAGCATCCGATTCTGGCGACCAGAGTGTGGCCACTTCTTCGCGAACTTTCGACAAAACCTCAGGATGCGAATCCAGCACCGATATGGCCCACAGAAGAGACGACGTGGAGGCGTCTTGAGCAGCGAAGAGGAAATCAAACAAGAAGCCGCCGATTTCGTAGTCGCTGGAGTGAGACGGGCCGGGTTTTCCGTCGGCTTCAGCCTCGGAGATCTCTCTGACTGTTTCTTGCATCCAGAAATCAGCCAGACAGGTAGGTTCTTCGTTTTTGGCCATCCGCTCCTTGCTCTGCCGCGTGCAGTCGGAAAGCGTGCGGACAAGGCGGTCGACAGCGAGCCTGGCTCGTCGGAAAGCAAAACCAGGGAGGTCTATGGGCAAGGTCATTAAGCCGAGGTTGAATAAGTTATAGTCTGCTTTGAAATTGTCGCGAGCTTCTTGGGTCAAGTAGGGACCTGCAAACACAGTCTGGGAAGTCTCGAGATTCATGTCTCGAACAAGCAGGCGAAGAGACAGAGGTTGGTTGGGGTATTGAGACGAGATGTGCTCCCATTTCTTCAAGTGTTGGAGAATAATCTTCTGCTGAATACTGATATAGGTGGAGAGGGCTTTGGGAGTGAAGTTAGGAGCAATTCGACGGCGAATATCTTTGTGGTCTTGACCGAACAGGTAGATCAAATTGTGTTCGCCGAAGATTTTTTTACCAAAAGGGTGACCCACGAGCTTAAAGGCGTCGGGACGCACATTGGAGAAGATGAGATGGGAGAGGTCAGTGTCGCGGATGAAGAGAATGAAGCGTCCAATTACGTAGTTGGCGGAGAAGCCAGCAGCGGCGGAGAAATCCGTCTGAGCTTCCCAGAACTTGGTAGGATTACGGACCAAAGAGATTACGTTGCCCAGAAAAGGGAAGACAAAAAGAGGGCCGGGAGCATTGCGTTTCTTCATTAGATAAGAGATTTGCTCCAGGAAAACTAGCAAGCCCATCAACGACATGACGTAGGGAAGTATAGACGAGACTGAGAACGAGGAAAGGTTCATTCTGGAGGGAATGAGAGACAGTTGAGGAAGATGGTGTGTGTGTGTGTTTATATATATATACAATATTAAGGATCAGAACAGGCGTAAGAAAATCTAGCTACTGAAAAACACAGAGAGCATTTCCCTGCAATCAGTATAAAAGAGAGTGGAAGTGGAGCACCAAGACGGTGAAGCACACTGGCGGGGTTGAGGAGATATAAATAGAGCGGCCAAAAGGGGTGGTCAGTGGTGGTGGGTGGGTGGATATATAGCTTGCTTAGGGGGTGGTGGTGCAGCTGACGTGGCTTTTACAGTGAGGGGGTAGAGGTCCTTTTCGTCCCAAACTCCCCAAGCCACATTCGTATTATATGCAGGCCTTATAGTAATAAAATGACCCAATTTGGGTGGTTCCTTTCTTGTTTAGTTATTCAACGTTTCGAAGACTCTCTCTATTTCTGCGGTTGTTTTATATTTCGGGGAAGTCAAAGCCCGATTGTAAGTTGAAGAAATGGAAAATTCAGGAGGCATACAAGTGTTTATTGGAAATTGGGCCCAACTCAAGTTTTAAGATAGTTTAGCGGGAATTATTTTTTCATTCCGATGGTCCTTTTTTGACGAATAATTTTGAGTATATCATTTAGATTTAGGTGGACATATTTCCATCATCAAAATGAAATCTATTAGTTTTGCAAGTCTTTGAGTTGAATTATTACACAAGACAAAGATCAATCACCAGTACAAGTTATTCACATTAAGACCTCTCTATATGGTGTGATTGATTAGATTAGATTAACCCATATTGACATAACTATAGCATGTGATCCATCATATATGTCATTCAATTCAGGATGTACTTGGTTCACTTGAAAGAATGATAATAAGAATTATAATGAATATAACGAGGAATGGAAATAAATATAACTTTCATTTCTTATTATATTAAGAGTATGGAGTATTGCCTTAAAAAGGGATATAAAAATACTATTTTTCTTTTAATTACTGTATATTAAGAGCATGCGTAATACTGTCTATTAAGAGTATGCATAATACAATTATCAAGCAATGCAAGTTCTTTTCCTTTTAACTTTATCATATATCTGTTTTTGTTGTTTAGTCGGTATTGGTTTAAAATTAATTCTAAGTCATTGTTGAGTGCATGCGGAGAGAGATTTATATGCAAAGTACGGCTTTCAAATATACAATTTTTTAACAAGGGAAAACATCTAAAAAATACTAAAAAACTCTTGACCCAGACCACCCCCTAACGCAGAGTGCAAGGATAAAGTGCTCCGTTCATATCTTGATAGAGTAAGTCTCGAACAATTATCGGAGGCTCCTGAAGGTACTGCAACCGTGGCCTTGATAGAGAAGCTAAAGTAGCTAGATGATCGGCACATTGATTCCCTTCCCGATGGATGTGCTGTAGTTGAACCTCCCATGCGCGATGAAATAACCCTCCTATACTTGTCACCAAAGGATAAATGTCAGACATAACGCTATCAGAAGAGGAGAGAATGTTAATAACCTCCAGCGAGTCCACTTCGACTACTACTTGCCGATATCTACGATCCCACGCCAGAGTGAGGCTTGAATGAACCCCCCATAATTCTGCCTCCAGGGGCACTCCCACTCCAATATTCAGGATAAAACCACCACACCAGTGGCCTTGACTTGTCCGCAGAAGTGTTCCAGTTGCGGTCATGTTAGATCCTGTGTTCACCGCGCCATCCATATTAAGTTTGACCCACCCCTCCATAGGTTTGTTCCATCCTACTAGGGTACCCAAAGGCATACCCTGTGCCTAAAAAACACGACTTTCCACCATATTGGCCCGGATGATCCAACCAATATAATCCATGACGAGTCTAGTTCCTTCCACTGGCCAAATAAAGTCGATGCCAAAGATGTTGTTGTTACGCCATTTCCATAAAATCCAGCAAGCTACTCTAAAGATAATAGCCTATGCTATCTGTTTGAATTGAAAATGACGTCGAAGGTTTCTAAAAACCCACATCTCCTTATCATGTTGGAAGAAGTCCCTGTCTATTATTTCAGAAGGGAATTTTTGCCAGAAAGAAGTTACTCTAGGGCAATCTCATAGAGCGTGGAGAATTGACTCTTCCTGTCCACAGAAATGACAACCGTTGTCTATTATTAAATGACACACCACTTGCTGTTGGTTGGTTAACAATTTCCTCTTGCCCATTTCCAAATGACCTCCCAAAGCCTACTGAATTCATCCGTGTTGGTTTGTTTGATGAGATCATAAGCAGATGCCACTGTGAATTTCCTGGGATTTGTAGGACCCCATGTCAATTGATTTTCCACTTGGTCATTGATGTTTGGTCGAATTGACACAATCATTATACAAACTGTGGAGGGAAGATATTGTTGGAAAAGATTCCAATGCCATTCACCAAATTCACTTGTGTAGTCAGACACTGTGGCATTTAGGACACTATCTGGAACGTGGGTGGTGGGCACTAAATAAAGTGGTCCCAAATCCTCGACCCAGCTATCAAGCCAGAAGAGAATGCGTTGTCCGTCGCCCAACTTCCATTTAGCTCCTTGGTGCACTAAGTGCCATGTCGCTGATATCCCCCTCCAAATTGTCGAAGTCCCTTTTCGAGCTAACGTTTGAGGAAGGTGATATGCATCTAAGTGGTATTTAGCTTGCAGGATCTGAACCCACAGAGCAGTGGGTTTTGTGATTAAATCCCATCTGAGTTTTGTCAGGAACGCATCAATGGAAGATCTAATGCGTTTTATACCCAGTCCCCTAAGTTTTTTAGGTTTACACACTACAGGCCAATTGACAAGAAGTATTTTCTGTTGCCCATCGTGTGACCTCTAAATGAAGTCTCGCATTAATTTTTCTAACTCATCACAAAGTTGTCAAGGGAGACGAACCGTTTGCATTGTGAAAATTGGAAGGGTCGAGATTACGGATTGGTTTAAAGTAACCCAACCTGCTAAAGATAACATTCTACATTTCCAGCCAGCTAGCTTTTTTTGGGCCTTATCTAATATGTATTGATAAGTTTGTCGGGTGGTGCGTTTATGAATCAAAGGAACTCCTAGATATTTTCCAAGATTGTTCGTACTGTGAACATCGAATGCTTGACTGAGTCGTCGCGCTGTATCGTGAGGAACATTCTTGGAGAAGAAAATCCGAGTTTTATCTGTATTAATGCGTTGTTTTGAAGCTTGACAGAAAGTGTTTAGAGTTCGAGTTATCACTTGTGTTTGGTTGTCTGTAGCTATAGCAAAAAGAACAAGATCGTCGACAAAGAATAAATGCAAAACTGGAGGTCCCATGGGGCTTAATTTGATTAGTTTCTATTGTCCTTGGCCCACTTCCAGCGTAATAAGATGCCCTAATCTTTCCATGTATAGCACAAAAAGATAAGGCGATAAAGGGTCGCCTTATCTGATACCTCTGGAGGGTTGAAAGGGTTCAGATAAAGTACCTTGCTAAGCGACTTGCATAGTCACTGTCATCACACACTTCATAATGACCTTAATGAGGTTCTGCGGAAGCCCAATATCTGTTAAATTATTTTGAATGAAATCCCATCGAATTCGGTCATAAGCTTTTTCTAGATCTACTTTCAGAGTAAAATACCCGATCTTTCCCTGCTTTTTTCTCATCATGTGTAAGACCTCTTGGGCAATGATAATATCATCAGTAATTTGATGTCCAGGAATAAAACTGCATTGGTTCTTTGCCATAAGGTAATCAAGATGGCCTTTCAACCGATTCACAATGATTTTAGCTATGACCTTATAGAGCACTGGACAGAGGCTAATAGGCCTGAACTGGGACATATGGAAGGGAGCGGGAATTTTTGGAATCAATACCAAAATGGTTTGATTCAAGTCCTCTTCCCATCGTTCTAGTCAGAAAACTTTCCTGAATAAAAGCCACCACTGAGTGTACTACTTTATCCCACTGAGTTTGATAGAATAATGCATTGAAACCATCCACTCTCGGGGCTTTGTTTGGGTTCATGGAAAAGACCGCACTCCTAATTTCTGTTTCATGGACTGGGGCTGCTAGCTCGATAATCCTTGTCTCTAAAAGATGAGGGAAAGCTCCTGTAAATAAAAATTATTGACTAGGCCTAACTTTGGGGGCGTACAACTGGACAAAAAAATTCCTTGCTAAAAGACTCAATTGCTCTTGATTAGAAATCAAGGATCCCATGTCGTCAAAAAGGCGATCTATCTTTAATTTCTTCCTTTTAGAAAGGGTGAGAGTATGGTAATATTTGGTGTTTTGATCACCCTTCGAGATCCATTCACATTTGGCGCGTTGGTGCTAAAAAATCTCCTCCTCACTCAGAACCTGTAAAAGCTTGGTGCTCAGTTGTTCCTCTAAGCCTAATAACGAATTTGAATTGTCAAATTGCATAGATCTCTGTATTCCCTCCAAGCGGGTGAGAAATCTTTTTTTACGATGGAAGATATTACCACAAACATCTTTGTTCCATCACATAAGATGAGTAGCAAAGGTGGCTAAAGATTTGTTGAAAGTCTCCTCATCAGGTATCCAATATGTATCAACCACATCGGCAAAACCAAAATGGGTTGACCACGTGTTCTGAAAGTGAAAAGCGGGGGAGGACATTACTCTCTGAGAGGGGCTATTGATGTGAAGCAACAAAGGTCGATGGTCCGACCCAAGAAAAGGTAGGGGTTGATTAATCGTATGGGGAAATTTCCTAATCCAAGAAGTTGAGCCAAACATTCTATCCAGATGCGCTTGGATTATGCCTTACCTCAACGTAATTTTCAATCCTACGAAACCCAAATCGTGAAGACCACACTCATTCACCCAATTTTTTAAAAGTTGATTCACTACCCTTGCTGTCGTAGCTCCACCCCTTTTGTCCGACACCTCCAATTTAGCATTAAAATCTCCTTCCACAAGCCATGGCCCGGGGTTAGAGTGACCTATCCATTTTAAAATCGGCCATAAGATTTTTTGAGAGGCAAATTATTGACTAACATAAATTGACATAAATTCAAAAGAACAACCACCATACTTGACTTTGGTATGAAGGAATTGTCGATGGGCAATGACCACTGAAACGTCAACAACGTGTTTCCAAAGCATCCAAATTCCATAAAAAAAAGCCTTCTGCTTCGACCCTAAAGGAAAAATCAAAACCTAATTTATGGATCACTTTTGTCGCCCTAGCTCCACTAATTCGTGGTTCTAACAAAACCATAATACCATGCTTATATATACGCGTATAATTACAAATTATTGCCTGCACGCAATTTTCCCCCTCGCCTTGACAATTCCATATAAGAATCGACATCATAGGATAGGGTCATGATTAGGCCTCCTTATATCGGTGTGTAAGGCGATATTCTCTGTGATAGTGCTCATATCTCCACTATCCAAGAGTTCCATCCCTTGCACTTCATTAACTTTCGGGGTCAAACCTCCAAGTATTCTGTTAGGAGGATCAGTGTGGGGAATCATGTCCACTTCCACCCTGTCTGGTTGGATCCCCTCTAAATTATCAGTTCCTTCCGTCATGAGATGACTTTCCTCTGTTGTTGTTCCAGTTTCCTCTAAAGCTTGACTATCGCAGATCATCTCGGTATGAGAGGTAATATTTATCACAAGGTGGTTATCCTTTACTGTAGGGACTAATTGGATCTTTGTTATTTCCTTAGAGCCCGCGTCATGAGATCCACTTACCATCACACTATTATTCTGGAGAGGCTTAAAAGTAATCTTGGACTTACCATTTGAACCAGCCCACGTACTTTTCTTTGTTCTTGTAGATGTCGACGTGATCTGTGTTTGTCCTTTGCCAATAAAGTCAATTAAATTAAAATAGAAGCCCAACCCTAAGAAGTACGTTACACAGTAGTCTCCATCTTTTCATTTTTTTTTTGTATCTATGAGAGCTAGTTTTGTTAGGGGAGAATATCTTGAGCCTCCCACCTGGGTTTGCTTTTTGTACTTGCTTGAGCTACGCTGATCTTGACGTTTCAATAGTACCCAACTAGTCTTGCGTTGCAATTCCTTCCGCTGTTCATAGCAGTTGGAGGACTCGTCTGTGGGGTATGTTGGTGCTGCTACTCTTGAACCCTGATGCACTGTAGCTCCATCTTCCTACCTAAGTGCTAAGGTTGAAGGTTCCGGTGGGAGCTGAGGTTGCTTCAGACACTTACTTGGATCATGCCATGCCACAGCTAAAGCAGATGTGAGGGAGGCCTTCGTAGATAACCAAGATCGACTCCCCATCCAGCTCTACCGTGGGACGTAGTGGGACACTGGAATTAATATCAACGGCCACACGTGCGAACTTCCCCCTCTGTGTTAGCATGGTGTCTTCGTCGATCTTTAGTGTTTTTCCCATCATATTTCCCGGAGCATTAAGATCAGAGGGTGGTAGCGTGCTATGGATAGCTCCGGGAATTTGTTCTAGACCACCGCACGAGTGACTTTACCTTGGGAGGGATGGACGTCAGGCTTCCATTGTTGAACGGAAAGGTTGTGTCTGAAGATAACCAAGGGTCGTTTGTCAGTACATGCAAGAAGTCACCTTCATCTACGAATTTAACTATTAAATAGTTGAAGTCTAAGTCGACGATCTTCAGTGGACCTTTTGGGTTCCAAAGAGATTTTAATCTAGAGCAGAGAATCCGATATCCTATCCTTTGGCCAATCAACTTGACAACAACGGTGTTTTCCCATTGCTTGTCCAGTTTTTCCCGAAAAGATGGAGATAAATAAACACCGCCCCTGCGTCTCCTGTCAGCTGGGTGATATTGCCCTCTTCTACCTCGATGAGCACTTCTTCGGGCCATGAATGGTCCTCAGAGGCGATATCCCCCAATGATGCCCCTGTAACAGCTGCATTATACGACGGTTTGGGACCTGAAGGGGGCTCCTCCTCGTGTTTTCTAATGTGCACTTTCTTAGATAGGTGCCCCTCCGGCGCAGGAGTGGCCATGTTGAGCCCAAATCTGATGAGAATACTGAACTAACTGGTTATATAAATAGTGGTTTGTAGTATGTTTTAGAGAGAGATGAGAGCACATGCACGTAAATAGGGAACCTTTTCTTTTGTTTTCTTAAAAACTATTTTGACAATGGCTTTCTAATATACATTGATGACTTTTCTCCTATTTTGTAACACCCCACTCCCGCATGACCCGGACCCGATATCGATGGTGATATTCGAGTCCATGCCTCGCGAGGGTAGCGTGTTACATCACTCAGTAAACTTAGTATAAATCTTTTTTTTTGTTTGAAACACTCAAAAGCTCAGAAACCAAAAACCAAGTTAGGTCCACTTCCATTTGTAAACATTTTCAGTCATAACAATACACTCAATCAATTTTATTTATAAACATTTCAGTGAATACATTATAATCAATAGAATTTTCATAACCCGTTTAAGGCCCACTATATCTACAAAACACTATTTTCCAGAAATTGCGGAAGACATAATTGTATAACAGTAGGATGACCCTAACTCAAACGTGGACTGATCCCGACCTCTATTCTTCATTTGAATGCTGTAGACATACTCCCGTTAGCCTAACGGGGTATTCTTCTGACTCTCTGATGTGAAACTTCATCATACACTGCCCAGTTTCCAAAAGATATGCTTATTATCAGTGTCAGATTCCTCAATTATTCATATATCTCTTTTTACTTTTCAACACTTTCAAAAAATTCCATCTATTATCATAGTCACCAATTGATACCATTTGCTTACCTCGCATAAATCTCTATTGGGTTATTGTTGCCTGCAACAAACATCACTCAAAGTTTTCATTAAGTCCACAATTGCTTTATTTGCAATCCCTTAATGAAGGTAACATTACTGCACGTCATTTTCAGTTTCCCCTTAGGACTTCTTACCCCTACTAATTTTCTCTTTTCATTTGATTTCCTTTAAGTCACATTGATATATGCCAATACCTATTCATTCGTACTTGTACCTCCATACATTCCACTTCATTTTAGTCTTTCTCTTTGTGGGTTGGTATTCTTTTTCTTAGATTCAATTTAAGATCTCCTAACATTTTTGCATCAAATATTATGGAGACCTATTCTCTTCACATTGCAATAGGATCACCTCAAATTGAAAATCCACTCACGTAGTTG
>JAOTAZ010000002.1:26580102-26599048 GCA_025629785.1 Erythroxylum oxycarpum | reverse complement strand
AATGCAATATGTAGCATTCTATACTTTAGAAAATTTACTAAGCAGTAAAGACTCCAACAAAAATTAAATTAATGCATAATTAAAAATAAAATTATAAACAATTAAAAGATTAAGATTAATAATTTAATTTTAATTAATTAAAGTTACATTGACACTAACATGTTAAAAAAATACAAGTTGAATTAATTAATTTGAATTTAATAATAACCTTCCATTGAAACATGTGATTATATAAATAAATAATTAATTAGGAATTTGTAGGAAAATTCATTAAGTTAATTATAGTTAAGATTTCCAATTCAATTAATTACAAATTGTAATTTTACTTAAATAATTTATTAATTATTATAAGATAGAATTGATAAAACCAAATTCATTAATTATAAAAGTTTTTGTTGTACACCAATGATTATCCAAATCATTTTACAAGAAATGATACAATTTACAAAATTAAGATAATATCATGCCGAACAGATAAAGTTTGAACATTCGATACTAGAGAGTGGAGGCTGAGAGAGAATCTAACTGTACTTGTTGCTAGGATCAACAACAATTTGGATCAAATCATCTGTATGTACGAACATTATATTTAGTAATGTAATATTAAAAGAAAAAGAATATTTAGTAATGTAATATTAAAATTAAAAGAAAATTAAATATACCTTTATCTTCATATATTTGATCAAAATAAGTGTAATAGATCGATTAATTTCAATAGTCACCTCTGCATTAATACCTGTGGCTGTACGAAAATAAAAAAATACAATATTAGGTAAGATAATATAAAATAGATAAATTAATTTATTAAAAAATAATTTACCATCAATATCTTTATTATTTAATCAACTTTGAGCACACATAAGGGCTTCCACAATGCGAAGATGAAGTCGACCACGATGAGGAGTAATAACCCGACCACCAGTACCAAATGTAGACTCTGAAGTAATGGTGGATGATGGAATAGCTAACAAGGCTCGTGTGATGAGATGCAAGATTGGATAAGTATTTCCACACTTTTTCCACAATAACAATATATCGAAGTGCTTATCTTCAGTTTCAGGCACATAATTTTCAGAAAATATTTATCTAACTCCATTATATTATAATAAGTCCGAGCCTTTTTCTCTTTTAGGAAATGTGAAAGAGAATATGTCAAAAATGAGTTAGAAAATGAGCTCAAACTTGAAATTAAACTCAAAGTTGAACCACCTAGACTATTAAAATCCCAATCATGAGTTTGTTGCATTTTGAGTTGATAATCATTAAACAATTGATACCATAATTGTTTCATTGTATGTACACGCTCTTGAGCTTCACCACCGTACAATGCATTATCCCCCGTTCATCTTGTATCCCGAGTCTAACACATATAACATTGTAACAATATCTCCAACTTTAGACCAATAAGAATTCAACTTCTCCATCATCCGCTCCGTCATAGTTTGAATAACTTCATTGGAGTCAAACATCCACATTGACAAAACATGCTTTATGTTGGACATAGTGTTAAAGACACTATACGAAGTTGGATATTTTGTTCTTGAGAACAATATAATCGCATTATAGAATAATTCCAACTTTATAAAAAGTTCTCTTACCAAGTCTTATCGATCTTTTGCTAGCACATAGATATACTGAGAATCCCTTTCGGCTAGTCTAATAAACACTTCAACATATGAGATTGAAGACTCCAACATCTTAAAGGTTGAGTTCCATCTAATTGGATAATCCAAAATCAACTTCTTTGAACTTGGAATGCATAAAATTTATATAGCATCTTAAAAAGTTTAAACTCTTTTAGGAGTTGCACTCGAATATATAACACTATTCCAAATACAATCTATTGCTTCCTTTATCTTCTTCAACTCATCCTTCACAATCAAGTTAAGAATATGTGCAAAACAATGCATATGAAATAACTTACCTCTAATCAATAAGCTTTCAACCTGCATCTTACCCTTTAACTTCTCAATCATAGCATCATTTGTGCTACAATTGTCTACTATGATGGTGGATACTTTATTGTTGATGTTCAAATTCATCAAACAGTTTTTCAATACGGTTGCCAATTTTTTACTTGTATTTGGTGCCAGCACATAAATGAACCTATCATGTACAAATATTACCAACATCAATCATAAATTCATAAAATAATGAAAAAGTAAATGATAACAGTATTAAAGAATATAAACTACCTCAAAAATCTGTTGTGTAACATCTAATCATTATTAATATAATGTGCCGTCATCGCTATATTACCCTTCTTTTGGTTATCGACTATCCACATGTCTATTGTTATGGCAATCCAACCTTCAATACTCGGCAATGCTCTTAACGCCTCTCTCTTCTTGTCTCATAAATTTTGAAAATATCCTCCTCAATTTATTCCAACTTGGAACGTTGAAAGTCGGTTTGCGTGAATTACAAAATATCCTGAATCTTTTGCTTTCAACCATAGACAATGTTTGTTCATCTCCAATAATCATAATAGTTATCAAAATCCTTGATATGTTGTTGTCAAAAGTTGTTATGGTCAATTCATTCTTTCCTTTCATAATGTTAGCGGTAAAAAATGCTTGACCTCCTAAAACCATCTTTCTTCTAGTATATGATTCCATATGTCTCTTTAAATGAGATGTTCCAATTTTCGAATCACTCGAATACAGTTTCTGACAATACTTGCACTTTATTTTTCAATTTTGTCAGTCGATATAGTTTTGTTAAAGTGATGCCAAACTTCACTTTTATGTTATTGAGTTCTAGTTGAACTTCTATTCTCACTTAGTGCTAGAATAGAAGTTTCCACTTCTATCTTTGGTACTAGATTAAAACTTTAACTGAAGGAATAGGCTCATCCATTTGACAAAAAACATATAAATAGTTGAGTTTTGAAATAATCAACACATAAATGCTTGATGTTAAAAATAATCAAAATGAGCAATTAAGCGTATCATAGCAATTGAGCATATCATTATTTAGAAAAAAATCAAAACACATGTTTAATGGCAATATAAATTATGTTAATATAAGAAGCAATGACGAAATATCATATGCTTAAGTATTTAGTAGTTAAAACATACATTATCTACAAACAATCAAAACAATAATGGTTGAAATTGAAACAAACACATTAATAAGAATTAAGAAAGTATATGTTTGTAGCTCATAACTCATATGAAGGAAAAAATATGCCATTAACCATGTATACGTTTGTAGCTCATATTAAGGAAAAGACATGTTTGGTTTTGTAGTCTATCAAAACTTACAAACCTACCATTTTTTGCATTTATGATTTCATACAAGGAAAAGGTAGGGTAACATGTTGGTTTACCTTCAGTTAGATGATAGGGAGTAGATCAAGGTGGGTAGTGGGTGGGTGTCTATTTCAATGAATCTAATAATTGGTAAGTAACATAAGGGGGAAGGGGTATTAGGACAATGTATCTTATAACATCTCTCATGCTTTATTTTTTAATGCAAATGTAACATTCTACTTGCTAAAATACAAGGGCATACGTAATTGAAAAACTTATTAATTAGTCATGTGAATTTCAACTAGCAATGCCTCAAAACTTGAGATGCTTTTGAATAAATGACAAATTCCCATAAACTTTAAGTGGTAGTTTATATCATCTGTAATTAATTCAGAATTATGATTATATATCCATTATTAGGATTGTCAAGACCATATGATTGATGATATATACTTAAAAGTAATTAATAATCAAGTTTAAATTTGTTTAGGATCAAATGAATGATTACGTTAGCCTGAACATCTAAAGTAAGTTTTGCATAAGCATGAAAGAAGATCCTTAGTTTCCTGTCCTTAATGAAGTCAGAGTAGCCAATGTGCAAGTCTTTATG
Organism: Erythroxylum oxycarpum; assembly: GCA_025629785.1. Taxonomy (NCBI): domain Eukaryota; kingdom Viridiplantae; phylum Streptophyta; class Magnoliopsida; order Malpighiales; family Erythroxylaceae; genus Erythroxylum; species Erythroxylum oxycarpum. Next base: position 26,595,184 of record JAOTAZ010000002.1, on the reverse strand, counting down.
ATTGATATCCATCTACCAACTGTATAGTAGTAGTGCGTAAAGTTTTTGAGACCTAAACAATCGTAGGTTATATATTTAATTCATTTACGAAAGTTAAATGCCTCCCAAACATTTTCTTTAAACATACACTATACATGCATTAAAAGGGCGAGCATTTCATCAAACACTATACATATATTATCCCATATTCCAATTATTAACATACGAAGTTCTCAAATTAGCCAAATCAGAATCACTAAATCACAATAATCTCCAAACAATCAACGAAGTTCTAAAATTAGCCAAATCAGAATCACTAAAGCACACTAATCTCCAAACAATCAACTATTAACAAAAAACTAAATTTGAGAATGGAGATTAACTTATTAATAACAATACCTTGGTTAGCTATAGTGGTGTTGGTGACTTCACACTTGTTACAACCGACGAAGGAGCTAGGGAAAGGATAGATGACACAAAGAAGAAGAATGAAGCAAAAATGTGATTGGGTGACACCAAGAAGAAGAACGGATGAAGAGCAAAACAGATGACACAAAGAAGAAATGAAGAACTAGAAAGAGTATTGTCGTGACTAGGTGAGGGGGAAGGGAAGCGGGCGGGAGTTTAATGAGAAGCAAAATGACAGAAGGAGTATTGTCGTGACTAGGTGAGGAGGAGGGGAAGCGGGTGGGAGTAATGAGAAGCAAAACGACGCCATTTTACTTCTTTTTTTTGTACTTGTATGTAACTTAAATGACATCATTTTGCTTTTCATAAATCGACGTGATTTTGTCTTCGATTTTTAAGTTACATGTAACTTAAGCGACGTCATTTTACTTTAAAAGCAAAGCGACATTGTTTTTCCTGTGTAAGTTCTTTTTTTAATGTAACAAAACGAAGTCGATTTGCTACAAACAAAATGAAGTCATTTTGTTTATAGAAGTTTGTTAGCCCAGGCCTAGCCCGAGCTCCTTACCCCGTGGCCCGTGGCCAGGCCTAAGATTGCTTAGGCCAAATTCATCTGACTCGTGGTCCGGTTTGAATAGGCTTGACCAGGTTAGGTTATTTTTGTCATTCCTAATGGTGGCCGTATGCCAGGTGCTTGTAAATTGAAGAAGTGTTTGGGCATAGGATAAAACAACCACATCGTCTAGAGGAACAAAACATACTATGATCATTGCATTGGAATGAACCCATTGTAAAAGCTGAGATTTCTTTCCCACTACATGATTATAAAGATAGTGCAACAGGAAAAAGCCATCTTTATCACGTAAGTTCCTCGATCCAGAATTTGACAGTTCACGGTGTGACTGCGATTAATCTTGAGAAATAAGGAGCAAAGAGCATAAGAGAGAAGAAGACAACTAAAAGAAAATATGGTCATGGGGTTCTTGTCCGTTTGTAGTCCAAAGAATAATTTGTTTTTTGGAGTAATTGTCTTGCATACGACTTTGGCATATATAGTTCGTTCTCCTTCTATTTGTCTATACCATTTCATATTCAAGTCAACGTAAGAGTTGGATGAAGCCCCTTAAAAACTCTTTTCCGATCAACCTACCTGCATTTTTGTTCAAATCAGACTTGCCCATTCTTACCTATATATCTCATAATTCAAATAATCAATTAATAATTCAATATAGCAATTAAGATACTGGATGCGTTTTATTATTAAACAAACAAGATTGGTTATCATTTTACGTATTCAAGTCAAAGGAAGGGCCTACATATATATAAGCGTTAATTGGTATGATAGGCAATGGGTTATAAAGTAGTTTTAGAATAGATGGCTTACCAAGCATATGATTATAGACGTGAAAGACGGGGATTACGAGAGCATAAATCTCGTCAGGGAATAATGGACAAAAGAAAACGTCAAGTGTAAATAGTAGAGTAACAGTGATACCCAATTAAACTTTCCAGAATCCTTGAATTCCGCAAACACTAACTATACTATACCATACAGACGTATAAATTCTAACGCAGTCTAGATGTCTCTTGCACACTTTGTATATATCTGCTTAAGGATAACACATTCAACAATTATTAAGATGATTGTTGAAAGGACTATTGGACACCAATTGACCTAATTAACTGTTATAACTAAATTAATTACTATGGATCAATAATTATGGTATCCTTGGAGTTAAGAGTACATTTAGTTTGAAGTTGTAAAACCAAATGTCTTTACCAAACTATTTAGTTCACTGCAACCACTATATATGCCATGCATAGTTTTGTTGGTTAGCAAGTACTAAGGATTTATCTTGCTGTTAAGTTAATCCAAGTGAACGTACAAGAGGATTTTGTAGACGTCTTAATTCCATTAAAAGGAGTCGATCGGTGTCCTCAATGGGAGATTTTTAAGATATGTCTTAATCTTATCTATGAACTATCAAAGATGAAGTATTTTTCTCCCATGTTGTATCTGTTGCGTAAGGAATTATGTTCGTGTATTTTTTTCAATAACTGATGATAAAGATTCTGGTTATTTCCTTATAAAATTATTTTTACACCAATATTGGAGGAGCATGTTTAGACTTACTTTTCTCTGGTTCCACCTCATTATTACAGGCTCTCTTGATAACCCAAAGCATCATCCTTTGGAATCACTCCCCTGTTGGCCTTTTTTCCCCTTATCTTCTTCCATATAAGGGTGTATACAAGATGAAGATTTATAAGGGGACATAACTTATCAATTCCTTTAAACAAATATATATAGTCGATGATCTATTAAGATTTAAGGTAACTATTACAGATGAGGATAAAGAAGTTGTTTTGCATTATTCTTTACCTATTTCTTACAAACATCTAGTTAGTAACAATTCTCATATTGGGTAAGAAGATGGTTGTTGTAAAATAAATACTGTTGACTTATAACTAATAAAGACATATAACACTAGTGAACGCTTTAAGGCAGAGGTTTGTGTATGAGGGGAAATCAAGATCGTTTAAGAGGAGCATGAGGTCAAAATCTAATGGTAAAGAAGGTAGTTCGAGGCTGTCCAAACAAAATGAGGCAGGATGACAAAAGACAATGATTCGCCAAGGTCTAATAATTCAATACAGTATATAGAGAGAACTAGAATTACAATAACAGAGACATGTTTTATGTTTTGACCAATAAACTATAAGGCTTACAAACCTTGGACACATGATACTCAATTCATGTGACATTAAATAAAGATTGGTTTATATTATATATACATGTCAATTAATTTTTTATCCACTATTCAGTTAGGGGACAATAAGTCTTATGAATTTTTCAGAGGACATGTTAGCATCAAAATGTTTAATTGTGTTATCAAGAAGTTGTGATATGTACCGAATTTGAAGAACATAATCTCTTTGGACACTTTTCATTTGAGTAGTTTTCGCTATAAAATCAATGGAGAAAAAAAAAAGATTAAGATGATAAAGGGTACATTGACTGTGATGAAGGGGGCTAAGTTGTAAGTGGAGAAATTGCTATAATAAAGTCAGATGATGATAATACTACATATATGGTTGGTTGGGCTATCTCAATAAGCTAGGGATGATGGAACTTTACGAGAGGAACTTACTAAAGAGTGTAAATTAAACACTATAGTTTCGACTTCTCCAGGTTTCATATGCTTAATAAAAAATTCTAAGATATATAACATTCAAAGATTTAATATTTAAGTAATAAAATATATCAAGGAAAAATATAGAGAGGATGTCTAAGGGATAACAAAGAAGAGTACTAGTTCAAAGGTAGTATAAGTGGAACTAGAACAATTTGTGGCAAATGCTGAAGGAGTTGGAAGTTCTAGTTCTGTTGATAGGTCTATGTCATAGGAATCCATCCGGCTAAGAATCCATCCTTCTGAGAAATTTGTTCAGTGCTTAATAAATATCAGTACGGTACTGTTCCACGTCAAAACTGGTATAAGTTTGGGCATAATAATTACTAACTTTACCGTTTTCCACTACCGTTTCACAAAATCAAATGGTCCGATTACTACGGACACATCAAGACCCAAACGGGAATAACAGACAGGTTTGGAGTCCCAGCATTGTTTGTTACGAATACGGATATGCCCGTCTGAGGAAGCAAAGAAGACTGAATGCTTGAAGGCTTGGATTACAAAGGAAAGCCACTCCTTCAAAGAGTAAAAGCAAAATAAAACTATCTTCTGTTTCATACCTCGTCATTAATTTTACGTAGAAGCAAACTATCATGTCGTCATCTTATCTAACCTCTCTAGATAATTCAGGTCCACTTGCAGACTTGAATTGGATATATATATATATATGTATTACTTGCAAATTGTTTCTCCAACCAACCAAGAACCAAAAACCTCTAAGGGAAATCCTTAGCTTGTGATAAGCGACTAAGTTTTAGCCAGCTTTTCTCAACATAATATGGCTCTGACAAACTGTTTCTTAACATCAAAATCCAGCAGCAGCTCAAAGATGTCAATTGGTGAGAAGACGTTTAATGGACTCGGCAACCTCATCAAGTATCTGCCAACAGGAACTGTGTTCTTGTTCCAGTTCCTTAACCCAGCCCTAACCAACTATGGCCATTGCACCACTCTCAACAAGTGGTTGAGTGGCATTCTCATTGGCCTTTGTGGCTTTTCTTGCGGTTTCTCTTGCTTCACTGATAGTTACATTGGAAGTGACGAGAAAACTCATTATGGGATTGCGACCACCAACGGGCTCTGGCCATCTCCGGCCTCTGAATCGGTTGACATGTCCAAGTATAAACTTGGGTTTGGGGACTTCGTTCATTCTTTCTTCTCGGTCATAGTGTTCTCTGTTTTGTCTCTGATGGATTCCAACACAGTTGACTGCTTTTATCCTTCTTTTGAGTCCACAAATAAGCTCCTACTCCAGGTTTTGCCTCCAGTCGTTGGTGCTGTATCAGGTACTGTGTTCATGCTGTTCCCTAACAATCGCCATGGCATTGGTTACCCTTCAACTGAATCTCTTCAGAAAAAGTAGTATTTGTAAAAAGTCTATGCGATTTATTGCCTAAGTTTTCACTTCCAATCATTGATTCGGGAATTATCCAAGTCCTTGGTTATAAATTCGACGATTTCATTATTACTGATTAAAGAAAAAAAGGAGGGTACAGTGAAAATATACCCCTCGGATATGTGTAATAAGTTTGCCGTTAATTGTTTGTGAATGTTGGTGAGAAAAACAAAATCTTTAATTTCTTTTCAATGCTAGGCCAAAAGGAAAATAAAACATCAGAATTGGAGTTCTTTTACTTCAATTGTTACATCAACTATATTCTGTGTTTTTCACTAGTAGGACTCCGATTGACAAGGTAAAATCACAGTTTTAAAAATCAGATCGGATTGGCTGGTTCAATTGGTGACCGGTCGACTATCTAATCCGGTTTACCCTTAAAAATCGGTTCCCAATTGAACCAGTGAGAACTGGTCAAAACCGGTCAACCGGACCGGTCCACTGGTTCAATAATTTTTTTTTATTTTTTAATATTATATATAATTAAATATAATTAATTAATTATCGAACCGATTAAACCGGTGATCAATAAGGTCTCTAATTCGATGGTCAGTCCAAGTTTCAAAACATTAGTTAAATCAAGGAGAAAGCGTATACAATAAGGATTATCGACTTTATAAACTGTTTTATCATAAAGAGAGATCACAGCTCTGCACTCAGTTTCAGTTAAATGGGCTTCAAGTTTATGACCTATACTTTGTATTGTACTGGAAGGGGGAAAGTTAAAAGACTTACCGCCATTGCCGTCCAATTCCTAATATGGTGGTACTGGTAGTGAATTTTGAAGTAACCAATGTGCCTATCAAACGACTGTGAATAATTCATTAAGCACAGGTCTTAAAGGGTGGCGAAGATACCAATTGAATAGAGAAGACTCTGATATTGTCGATATTGGGTTTTGGACCAAAAAGCAAGCAAAAGTGAGAAAGGTGGTCCACAAGAATGACGTCTTACCTTTAAATGCGCTATCGGGCGCTAGAACAAGCATCTTGAGGAATTTATAAGTTTGAAATGGTGATGCAGTTGCAAGCAAAACTAGCCAATTTCTTTTCTCCAATAATATTACAATATCGTATGCACCATATAGCCAATCTTTTTTTAGTCTGGAAATTAAGGGAAGGAATCTTTTTTTTTCTTCGGCCTTTAGCAACGATGGCTATAACGGTCATGTTTTCCTGCAAATTTATCCACATTAATTATTAATGTATGAATTATAGCTAATCAATTGGTTATAATTTAGTAACATAATTATTTAAATATATTATTTATCTTAGAAATATTCAAAAGTATATGCTAAAATTCACGAAGCAAATTCACATTACAAATTAAATTATGTTGAGATCATAGATTCATATTGTATTTATGTATTATTTTTAAATTTTTCCTACTCGTTGTTTTATTAAAATCACTCATTAATAAAATGTAAAAAGACTAGCTCTTTTTTTTTTACTTATGAAGAAAATAGTCGATCTCATAAACTAAAGTATTGAGATATTTAAACAAAAGTATGAATGCTTATTAGAGAACAAGTTCACTTAATTAATCTTATATGGTATTTCCATTTGAAACATAACTTGTATATTTATGAAAGATCTTACCATGATAATTATATAAGTGATCATTTGATTTGAGATTACCAAAGTATCTTATATTGTTATTATTTATGACCTAGTCTAGTCAAGGGTAACTCAATTGATAGTCACTAAATATAACATGAATTATATAGAGGTAGTTGAGTGATTAATATATGATCTATCACCCTAAAGTGATTAGAGAGAGTGTTCTATTATTCTCAATTAGTATTAATTTGTAAGATCCTTAGAAAGTTAAAATGGCACTTCATAAAATATTTTATAAATTTCATTAATTGAATCACTAGTAATGAAAAAATAATATGATAAGATTTAAATAGAGTAAACATTAATTCCATACTCTATCTCTAATTGAAATATTATATGGTGAAAGGATTAAATTATCCCAAAAAATCATATATAGTAAGGTTAATTAAAATCACTTTGACGTTCCTAAATATTTGTATGGTTATAATGCATTACTATATTCCAATCATAACATATGGATATGAATGTTTCATTAAAGAATTATGATGAATTAAAGGAGTTTAATTTATCTAATCTTAAATATGATTTATAGTTATAATTTATATCTATTTCTAATATATTTTGAAACTTAATGAGTCACATATAAAGAAAAGTCGAAGAGAGAAAAAGTATTTAATCAAGTTATACTTGATTAAATGTTTGAAAAATATAGAATTAAATACGAGATATTTAATAAATAATGACTAATATGAGATTGGATCATATTTGGACCTAATGAATATTTAATTATTATTTTAAACTTTAATTGAAATTAGAATTTTATTTCAATTAAATTATTAAAAGATCCAAATTCTATTATAAATTGGCTCAAGTTCTAAGAAAACTAGTACTTCTTACCTAACCGTCTCTACAAAAGTAGTAGAGTTCTCTCTACACCTTTATAGATATTGTTAGAAGCCAAAAAAAGTGTGTCTATAGTGGTTAAGATAAATCAAGTTCATAAACGATTTGAGAAAAATGAAAAGAAAAAGATCAAGCTTTAAAATAAGATATCAATTACAATTCATACTTTAATATGTTTTATTTATTAATCTTATTATATAATTTAAATGATATTGTCTTTCTAAAAATTATATGAAAAATTTATTTCACTGTACTCAGGATCCATTATCAGTATACCCTTTTCCTTTCAGAAACTTCATCACTTTAATCCTTGGTGCTAGTTTTCCTATGTCTCCGTAATAATGCAACATTACACTAGAAAGGAATAAAAGTACGGTGGTGAAGCAAAAAATGTGCCCATCCACCTCTATGATGAATAATCTGATGCATCCAAAGAGTTAGACCTCTTCCTAAAATGTGTGGGGAGTCATTTGCTTGAATTATTGTGTTTATTTGCTTCATCCTCCAATTTTCATTAAGATGCTCAAGTTGAGTGCCACAAAACTCTAGTTTTCTAGATCAAGGAATGAAAATTATAGCCTACAACACAATCATGTACAACACCCAAAAATTTGTACCATTAACTTACTAACCTTTAGTTATAGATCTTATTTCCTTGATAAGCAATTCCGTGGAGGCAAGGAAGAGTAGACATAATGTCACGACCCGGTACCATATCAAGCCCATGACAATCGCCGCATAATCGAGCTAAGGAAACTAACGGTATCCTTAATTCGACTATGCAAGGCTAACTGAATATCAATTCTTTTCTTAAACTTGCAAACGATTTCAAACACACTTCTATATTCACATTCAACCACAACTCCAAGACTCTCTAGTCCACTCAAGGCAATCTCAACAGCAGTATCAAAAGTTCATACATAAAATCTTTTACAAAACACAAGGCAATCAAAAGTTAGCTTACAGAATCATAAAGCGTATCTACATAAACATAGTTCATGAGCCACTAGATAACAAAAGTACAAAAAAGAAACTACCCACGTATGGTAATACCTCGAAAATGTCAAAAAACCACATGATCCACTTAGGGCTCCAAACTCACTAAATTAACCTGCATAGTTGGAAAGCGGAGGGGGGTGAGTACACTAGGTACTCAGTGAGCAGGAAAAACATATATTACAGATAGAATTGGTTCATACCAAGACAGTGTAGATAACCTATGAAGTGAATATACAATACATAGAAAACCATAGGCCCAGCCTATGACTCAATATATACTGGTTAGGAACCATATAGGCTTAGCCTATTAACTCACTCATCCGGTGAACATAGATTTTAGTTCCAGTACACAAAAGCATAAAAACATCATATGTATCAAACAAATTTTGATAGGAAAACCAATATCAGGATAAGCCAAAACAATCATATGTGACACCATTAGTTGGCCAAACTAATATGCACACCCACCGATACTCAGTGTTGGCTCGACTTTCATCTGTGATGAGTCCGGACTACAGTCGACAAGAGCATGATGACCCTAGGTGATGACCTCGTCGATGTCCAGACCCTAGGTGTGGAATCACCCGCGAGTCACGTAGAAAGATGTCAGTACGGCGACTCGACTTTCATGTACCAGCGTCAAGGGTACGGGGTCGCTTAATCATAATCAGTTGTGCTCAGCACACGATTGACAAATTGTTTCGTCACCAATCACAAATCAAATCATGTACAATTATTAAGTATAAAAATCAAGTAAGGCACTATGCCTTTATTTATCGGTCCAACCGATAAATGAAAACTTATCATGGCTCTAAGCCAAAAGAGAACAAAAATGTAACATCCCATCACTAAAGAGAAGGGTAAAATAATAATTCGGAGTGGTTAATGAGTGCTTAGAAATGCTTTTACATGTTCATGCATAATACAGCATACACATACATGTGAATAGTAAATTTTGCACATGAAAATGACTGTACATGCATTCATGACATTTCCTGGTATAATTGTGAGTAAATGTGATTTTTATTAAAAATGTGATTTGTGTGCATGAAAAATTGAGATGGAGAGGGTCATTGTGGTTTTCAAATGTTAGAAATTTTTTTCTGAAATTTCGGGGTAATTTATGGACTAGGAAAAATGCCAAGGGGCAGAATAATTATTTACCGGTAGTAGAAATGACTAGCCAATGGCACTGGAAAATTAGATACATGATTTTAGAATTTATTAATTAAATCCATTGGAAATTTGGGAATTAAATGAATTAGTTTAATAAAGAAAACAAAGTTTAATGCTTGAAATTTGGACATGTGGCAAGTGACTTGCCAAGCCATGTCATAAACCACCATTTATTTAAGCATTTTGAAACTCCTTCTTGCTCTCTCACGATGCTCTCTTTCCTAAAGGCTTGTCACTTGCCAAGCCATGTCATAAACCACCATTTATTTAAGCAGTTTGAAGCTCCTTCTTGCTCTCTCATGATGCTCTCTTTCCTAAAGGCTTTTGGAGTTGTTTTTGGTGGGTTTTTCCTCTCTTCTTTGTAGCTTCTCCTCTTCCTTGCTTCTTCTTGCTTTTGCTCATCTTTTCTACCTTCTTCTCCCTTGCTTTCTCTTCTTTTGTTCATGAAAAATCCAACCTAAACCTCACCTCCCTCAAGATGATGATGGTTGTGTATGCTAGGGTGATATGTGCTTAGTTGTTTATATTTTTAACTATTTTCACTTAACGATTATCGATACAAAAATGATTAAAATACTCACTTTAATTTATATTTGATTTTAGTTATACTTTTGGAGTAAAGAAATTAAATCAGCATCAATGTTTTTTAATTAGAGTTTAAGAAAGCCAATCTGACTAATTGTTTTAATTGAAGTTGCACGCACAAGGGAGCTGAGGAGCTTAACGCTAGACATAATGCATGGGAAACGAAGGAAACCAACAGCAAGTTTGAAGTAGGCATTTTATTTGTCTAGGACAATAAATGGACGGCGCAGCTCCTTGGGCATGGTCGAAATACATGGAGACACAATAAGTGGAGAAGGGTTTTAACGTGGAAGCTTTTAATTTATCTGATGATGATTACAAAAGCATGGGCCATAGGGAGTCGGCGCAAACATGACTACATAAGGGTTTTAAAAGGACTGAAGAATATAAACTCATTTGTCTTGTGTGGGGGGAGATGCGTAGAGGGTCGGCGCATGAGAGGAGAACGTGACATGGAGTAGTTTTTAAGGAAGGTTTTATTTTATTTATCACATCACTTTAGAGATGAGTGTCGACAGCTGTGTTTATTATTATCATGTCTTATAGAAGCACATGAACGTGGATGAGGATTTAACAGGAGAGCAACGTGGCAGCATTATCAATTAGCATAGGTGAAAGGAGCAACATCGAAGCAACATGTGAAGAACAATGAGTAATAAATTGTCACGCACAGGAGCAAAATTAAATGGGCAGAATGCAAGTCACGTAAGAGGCACATCAGGAGACAAATTAATTGTCTAAGCTGTGCGTAGAAGAGAGCTGGGCGTGAACGATTAAAAGAGTGAGGATTAATGATCCCATCATCAATTACGCAGACGCCAATCAGCTAAGGGAATAAAACAGTAGAGGAAACACAGTGGAATGAACGCAAGCAGTTGAAGAGTGAAGAGTAAACAGAAGCATGGTCCTTAAACTCAAAATTAATTGGTCTTGTCAAGGAATAGTGAGGCGCTGGAGACACAAATAAATGAGGACATCCATTCACAGCAGGCGTGGATTAGAGAAATCAAGTCTCGATAGCAAGGTCAACAGGCGGCGTTAGGATTAAAATATAGGAGAGATGTGCGGCGTAATTGGAGGGAAAATTAGTGTACAGAGATATAAAAAAGCAGCAGACCAAAAAGAGCAGGAGAGGGTCGAAGGAGTTAAACAGTGTATCATTTTTGCTGTAGGTGTTAGCGCCTAATTAGTGCGTCAAAGAGAAACAATCAATACAGGAGTGAAGCATCGACAGTGAGGAGAACAACGAGGAATTTTTGGTAGGATGTGCAGGGTTGAAATATTTTTACCGAAGAGATTCATGGAAGGGTAAAATCTTGACACCGGTTCGATGGGGATATCGACGCCAAGTCACGGTTAAGTTATTTTTGTCATTTTAAAGTTGTGATTTAGCTTTGGATTGTCGTGTTGTTGGTATTGATTTTAATGGTTTTGGAATTAATGATCTTGATAGATTATTTTGATCGTTTTATTTCGAACCTATTGCTAAAATATTAACTGTAATCCGTAATTGTTACTTTTAATATTTGTGAGTAGCATCTAACGATCGTTAATCGTTAGGAACAATATAACTTAGGTTAGATAACCCGAACGTGTGAGGTTACTGCCTATATTGATCATTTTTCAACTCATAATGCGACTGCCAAATTGAATCTAGAAATCTTATCCTAGGTTATTCAGTATTTAGATTTAATTAATGATCGTATCTTTATTAAATACAACCTAAGGGAAAACCGAGATTTGTAGAGCGTTCTACTAGTCTCAGATCAATAGTTCAAAAAGAATTGTAAAGACTTTAGAATGAAGGAATATGTTTGATTGTGCTTAGGCCAAGATTGACCCTAGAATCGGACCTTACTTATACTCGACACTTTTCTCATTTTTTATTATTTGTTTTAATTTATTTTCTATAGTTTACTTTTACTTTAATTTTCTAAATTGTTTTAAAACCAAAAACCCCCCTTTATTTTCCTTGCATCAATTAATTTCGTTACAAAAATTAATCGAGCATTCTCTGTGGATTCGATCCCGACTTCCCACAACTACAAAAGTTAGTGTGCAAAGTCAGGTAAATTTTGCAGTGCACTCGACACGCGCTGTCGCTAAAGATGTCAAGATAACTAAGAATAACAAAAGGAAATCAAATGCTACAAGAAATAAAGCTTTATAAGTTACAATTGTGTCATTATATTTTAGCGAGGAAGACCTCTATATAGTGAAAGAGTTATGTATACCTTGAAATTGATTATGAAAATTATGAGGCATATGAATGTGACAGAGCTCTAAACACTTAAGTCATATGCTAGTTTCTCTTTACCATTAAATGAAAAGTGTTATAAGGTTATATTACGCCTTTAAAAAGAAAATTTTAGTGATTTTGTCATCCTACACTGAGAAGGAATGATAGTAAATTGAATTTTTCAAAAGGAACTAAGGAAGCGGGGCATATGTCAAGGAGGATAAAACCATTATAAATTACCATGGTCATCTCTCTTACCCTACTCATTTGATTTCTTATATATTGTACTTGCTTGTTTGATTGAGTTTATATATAATTTTATGTATTTTATTTATTTAAGTATTGGTACATAGTATGTTTTTGTCCATATTATTGTGCATATTATAAAAGGAAAAGTACACATCGTATATAAGATGGACACCTAAAACTCTTGAGCTATTAGCTCAAAGAGATTAAAGATACTTCTGTATGACATATTTTGTTACTGCACTTTTAACAATGACACATACCTTAAATGTATATCATACTAAATTGGTTGCTTCTCTTAGTGAATATCATTGAAATCGTCATCTTTGTATTCACTTACACGTACTTTTTTCATACATATATAATATTCAATAAATTTTCAAAAATAATACTCTAGAATTACTCAATTCACCCTCCCTTTTATGTTCCCTTTGGGCAAACAAATAGTTTATAGAAAATGGTTGATAAGAACCTATAAGGACAATTAAGTTTAAACTTTATTAAAATAATTTACAAATATCTAGGATCAAGTATTGATTATTTACATAGTTTAAAATTAAGCTAAATATAAATGAAGTTAGAAATACTAATTCCTTTGATAAAATGTAAACATAAGCCTCTAACATTTCCCTATTTTGAAAAATATAGCCTTAATGTTCTACTGTTAACAAATAATTCATTATTATTATCAAAATGTTAAACATTAACCCTCTTTTGGACCAAATTGTTTAGTATACTTAACTTCGATTCCATTTTCTTTAATGTGTATGTTGGCCCCTGAAATTTTTTGTTAGGCCCCGATTCGCATTAAGCATGTTTAAATTATTTTGAGGTGTTAATTGGATATTTTTAATTTGATTGGAATAAATTGAGGATTTTATTGCTTAAGATATGATTAGTAAATGAAGAAATTAGTGAAATTAGACTTATTGAGACTTATTATTTTTATGATGCATGTGAGTACTAAAAGAATTATATGATTTGAGGATCCTAGGAAATTAGGTTATAGAATTTAAATGAATAAGAAGGTTTGAGGATAATTGTTTTTAATTGATGGAATTTAGACGTCTAAATTGGAATTTTTGATGAATTGATAGAATTAAATGTTAGAATTAAATGCATAAGATGGTGTTAGAATAATTTGGGATTTTAGTGCTTAAGTAATGTTTATAAATTGAAGGAATTTTATTAAATTAGAGTTTGATTTATAAGGTGTTAGATTTTTGTTAAAACAATAGTTGAATTGAAAGAGCCAAATTAGGAAGTGTATATATGTTTTTAAGGCTTAGGTTAAGCAAGTGGGCTTTTAGCCTTTGGCATATGTTTTAAATGAAGAAGGAAGGGCCATGTATTGGGAGCCCACGAAATTAGGAGGGAAGATGGAAAGTTTAGGAAAAATTTCAAATGTTTAGGAGGGAAAGAAGGACTTTGGGCTTGGCCCACGAAATTGACCCCAAATGAAGTAAAATTGTAAAGAAGCTTAGGTTTTTAATCAAAGAAGAAGGCAATTGAAGTGGTGTCGTATGGCCTTGTGGGGGACGAAAATTGCTTAGGTTTTAAAGGTTTAAAAATCAAGTAATGCCTAACTATTGAAGTGTAGTCGTATAAGGCTTAGGTTTTTAAGTTAAAACTCATCTTTTAGTATTAGAAAAAGGAAGCTTACGAAAATCACTAAGAAGAGAAGCTAGGAGAGACTTTCGGCCACTCAAAAGAAGAGAAGAGGAAGATGATTTCGGCTAGGTGAGAGGTAAGGACTTAGGTTCCTTCTTCTTTAGTTAAGTTAAACTATGTTAAGCCTTAGAGAGAGAGAGGAGTTCGAAACTCCAAGGAGAAGAAGAGAGAGGATTTTCGGTTGTTGAAGAAGAAGAAGAAGAAGAAGAGAGGTAAGGGTTTTGCTATGTTCTTGCTTTCAAAGGTGATTTTAAGAGCTTGTTATGAAAGAATAAGAAAGGAAATGGTTTAAGTTTCAAAATCTGATGTGCGTGGAGTTAGGGATTTCGAAATTACTTGGTGTTAGTGTTAGGGTTTTTCCCTTTTTCTTGGTTAATATGGTTATTGAAGAGTGTTGGATTAGGAAAGAAAGAAAAAGGAGAAGAGAATGGATGCTTGGAAAATTTCAGATTTGTGTATGGCCTAGGGTTTAGAAATTTCGAAAATTGGGATTGGTTTTGAAGGGGGTTTTAATTGGTATGACTTAGGTAAAGTTTAGGGAAGGTTTTGGTTCGGTTCGGTGAGTTTAAATCCAAGTTTCGTTAATTGTTAAAAATTCCAGCATTGGTCATGTTTGGAAATTCATGATTTTCTAGTTAGGATTTGTGTCTTTAATGATTGTTTTGATGTTAATGGATTAGTTAAAGTATAAGTGAGCTTATGGGAGGGTTAAAGTCAAATTGTT
>JAOTAZ010000002.1:26551408-26564006 GCA_025629785.1 Erythroxylum oxycarpum | reverse complement strand
GAAATTGATCAAAGTGTAATCTGTTTTGTTTCTGACATGGACTAATCGAACTTCTAATATTTGAAAAATGTTGGCAAGTCTTTTAAGTAAAATGTTTCTGAATAAAGGTGGGCCCCAATTTTCGATTATTGATTTGCGCATTCGTTTACAAAAAAATGTTGCCGACTTTTGACTGAGTGAGTGCTCTAGCACGCCACCTTCACGGGCACGGGCTCAGATATCACCACCGATATCGGGTTCGGGTCTTGCGGGAGTGGGGTGTTACATTAGTCAGGAATAAACTTCACATAATATTAAAAAATCAGAGCTAGCTGAGGAAGTTACCTAATTCATTTGTTGTTATTGGTCCTCCTTTGTGATATGATCACTATTATATGGAAATTCAGAATTTATCATCCTTAAAAAACATCAATGCTCCTTAAAAATTTTTCAACTTCCTTACTAACAATGAGGGATTCATGGAGTTAGTTAATGAAGTTTGGGATAACAAGATTATAGTTGTAAGTCCTTTCAGCTTATAATGAAACTCCAGCTTCTAAGAAACAAGTTAAAGCATTTCCTTAAATCAGGATGTCCTCCTATTGCACTCATATTGCAAATTGCCAAGGATAGGCTAAGAAAAGCCCAAGAAGCTAATTTCCTTTTTTCCCCTAACAATCAAACACTAAAAACTGCTAAGATAAAAAAAAATCTAGAGCTTTATATCAAGGCTCTTCTTAAGTATAATTCCTTGCCAAGAAAAAGGCAAGAATCATTTGGTTAAAAGAAGGAGATTTAAATAACAAGTTTTTCATAACTCTATCCTGAAATTAAATAACAAGTTTTTTCACAACTCTATCCTGAAAATAATAAACTATAACAAAATCTATTACCTGCTTGATAGAAATGATCAAATAGTTATTGATAGATCCTCTATTAAAGAAATGGTGCTCAAATTTATGTTGATTTGTTTGCTTCTAGCCTATTAGGTATGTTCAACTTGCAGGACCTAGTAGAGCTAATTGGCCCTCCTATCACTTAGGAGAATTTGGAAATACTACGGCAACCAACAACTAATCAAGAAATCAAGGGAGTTTTATTTAGCCTCAACGTAAGGAAGGCTTTAAGCCCTAATGGGTATAATGCTGATTTCTTTTAAAGCACCTAGAATATCACTTCTAAGCTACTTGTTGAGGTTATCTAAGAATTCATTTACTTAGGAAAATGGCCAAAGAAGATTAATGAAACTCACATATGCATGATTCCCAAGGTTGCTAATATGAACTACCTAAATGACTTTAGACCTGTTTCTTGTTATGACACTTTGTACAAAGTGATTTCTATTATGCTAGCTAACATATTAAAGAATCCTTTAAAGCAAATGATTTATTTCTCCTAAGGAGCTTTCATCTGAGGCAGAACTATCTTAGATAACATCCTAATAGTGCAGAAGCTGATGAGGGATTATAATAACAATAAGTCTATTAAAAGTTGTGCTATTAAATTCCCAAAGCATTTGACAGTCTTTAATGGAATTTCATTTTTTGTGTTTTTGAATGGCATGGATTTCATATCAATTTCATCAATTGGATCAAAGAGTGCCTCTCAACCACCTCTTATAATGTGCTTATTAATGGATCCCTAAGTAAGTTTTTTAAAGGTTCTAATGTGATAAGCAGGTTGACGATCTTTCTCCCTACTTGTTTTATATTTCCATTAAGATTCTTAACAAAATAATCAAATTGAACACATCTAGACCTTTTAGTTTCAAATTTTGATTACAAACGCAAAGAGATTCAACTTACTCGTCTTAATTTTGCAAATGATCTAATTAGGGTCTATGCAACTGATCAAAACTCCATCTCACTTTTGCATAAATCTCTCCATAAGTTTTGTAGGATCATTGGACTTTGCATTAACTTATTAAAGACTAAGGTGTACTTCTCTTCTAATTTTTTTTAATACGACAGTCTAAAGAACATCTTTAGGTTAAATGTCCACTGCTTACCTTTCAAATACCTTGGAGTTATAATCTTTTCTAAGAAGCTAAAGTTTCAAGATTGCATTATGCTATTGGAGAAATTCAAGAAGAAAATAAATTCATGGCAAAATAGAGCTCTATCTTAAGCTGGAAGGGTTTAGATTATTATTTTAATGCTGAATAATCTCCACAATCATTGGAGCTCTCACCTAATTCGACCCAAGAAGGTCAATAAGGAGATGGAAAAATGCATTAGGAACTTCCTTTGGTCTGGAAAGGTTGAGAATCCTAAAGGAGCCAAAATCAAATAGGAACAACTTTGTTGGAAAAAGCAAGAGGGTGGATTAAGATTTGTCTTAATATAGATGATTTAGACAAAGCTAGTGGCTAAGAAAATATGGAAGCTTTTTAATGATAAAGATGCACTTTGGAATAAATGAGCCACTGAAACAACTTGTTGTTTTATTTAGAAAAATTCTGTATTGAAAGTGCGAAACAAGAGAGCAAATACTACTATAACGAAAAGCTCACAATATCTTTCTAATGAGAAAAAGAAAAGGCTAGAGCTTGGTAAGGCTAAAATAGCAGAAAGAATACTTTGTGAAAGAGACCTGAAGAGGCTCTTGAAGGGAAGAAAGAATACTTGTAAAGTTGAAGAGTATAGTGAAATCTCAGACGAACTCTGATGATTGGACGTAACCCAAGGTTTAGAGTGAACCAGTATAAAATAGCGCCGTTTATTCTCTAACCTTACACTTTATTTTTCTTGTTGTTAGATGAGTAGATAAAAATTCCTTGCGATTCAAATACGTATCAACTTTAGTAAAGTATCTTTGGTATTCATTTGATAGTTGAATTTTTTTTCAAGAAATATCAAAAGATTTGTAGTCTAGAAAAGATTACACAATTTAACCCCTTTTCTTGTGTATTTTGTATACTTTACATGATTCCTATATTAATAAATGATTTACTTCGCCCATTTCTTCCTTGGGAGGGGAGTAATGAGTGTTGAGTCTTCATCTACAACAATCACTTGCTTCCAACTTTTCTTAAGCTCAGAGGAGGAGAAGGAGCCCTCCTCAACTAGCTTGGGATCAAGACCAGTGTTATGTAAGGGTAGCATGGGAAAATCAATTGGTGAATCTGCACTAAATGTTGGAGGTTTAAGAGTCTGCATAATGTTCAGAACTAGAAATGGGAAATGTTCAAAGCTGTGAAGAAGTTTACAAAAAGTTGTTACCAAAAAAGATAACCAATCAAAGGTGAGACTGTAGAGGAAAAAAAGAGGGGCATTTACTAGCAGGTCATTGTAGAGGTTTCTGGTTTGAAGAGGAGGAGAAAGAAAGAAGAATGAGCACCACAATAAAATGCAGTTGAATGAGGTGCAAGTGAAGATTAAGGTGTTGAGTGAGATGGCAGAATGAAAATGGACCAACTTAAGAGGTAGGATTGCCATCTTTGGGGTATGAAGCTGTAGAGAGAGGATGGAGAGAAAAAGCCATTAGAGTATCTTTGTTAGCACAACCATGTAATATTACTTTATTGCTGCCTTTCGGAGGTTATCAATAAATTTTTTCAACTTAAAAATAACAATGACATGGAATGAGCATGCTTCCACTAAAATAATCAAATAAAACAAAGCAAAAAGATAATTAAGAATTGCAAAAAATAGGGATTAAGAATTGCGACAAATGAGAAAAGGTGACGAATAACGACGAGAAACAATATTGTGTGGGTTACAAAATAGAATACAACATTTGAGAAACTAGGGATTCATAAATCCTTAAATTTCTATACATTACCATTCAAGAAGGATGTTAATCTCTCTTTCCAGCTTAAATGCACAAATGGGTAAAGAGCCTACAAACAAGTATTAAAAAACGTCAAAGTAAATTTTTAACAGATCTTCGACGGAATTATTAAATTAAATATTTTGAAAATATTAAAATTCATTTTGAAATTTTAAAAATGTTTAAATTTAAACTAAATTTTAATAAATACACTAAAGTTCATATTGATCATTTTACTAAATGCATCACAAATTAAGGACAAAAATTATAATTCACACTGCTTATAATCTTAAAAAGACTTTCTAAAGTCACATCCTGGTTAATCTTGATTTAGAAAATTTAACCTTAAACTATTTATTGATTTGTTAGTAATCAATAAAAATCAACAAAAGCTTCATGAGTGAATCCTACATTTCTAATCACTTGGGTGATTACGCCGATATCAGACCCAGGTACCCAGCTAGTAAAGCCAATATGCTGGAAACAACATATACACCACCAACAATGACTGGCTCCTTCAACCCCCATTGGACTACTAGTCCTTGTTGAAATGGAGCAATTCTCAACAGTCGTCGCGTTGCCTTGGCAGTTAACATCTAAAACACAAATAATCACCCAGTATCAGATTCATTATGTAAAATACATATTAAGTGAACTTTTAAGGAATTTCTCAAAAGCACTACACGTAACCATAACAACAACTGAAGCCAAAAATTCCTTTTTAAACCATTGCTATGACAATCAACAAACTAATAAGAAAGCAGCAGCAGCTTACTGTACCTGCAAAATATATGATGAAGCTTCCAAGAAAAAGATTCCAGATGAAATAAATAATGGAAAGAACATGCCGGTAGAAGCAGCCATGGCAGCTAATGCTCCACCCAGAGCCAATGACCCCGTCTCTCCCATAATAATAGATGCTTTGTACCGGTTGTGCAACAAAAAACCAACACAGGCCCCTGCCATAGATGCTCCAAATATAGAAAGTTCTGGTTGGACATTAAAAAAAAGAAGGAATAGTTAGTAAACAAGACAAAAATCTCGATCTCTTTCTTACTGACAAATAGTAGACAAAGTTAATCCAGTATTTCAAAACTAAACATTTACATCAAGTGACAGCCTCCAGCAATCAATGAAACCATTCAGTGTCTTGTGAGGCAGTGTCCATCAATGTCAAAACATATCACAAGGGAAGTTTAAGCACATACGAAGTTGTCTATTCAGGACGAAAGTCATAGTTTTGCAATTTCCTGTTCCTGTTCCAATAAAATTTTCAGAAATCTGTTCTCTAAGAAATTGAGAAATCCATTTGCAAAATTTCCTGAAGGATGTCAACAGAACAGTAGGACATTTATGATTCCAACTCAACTTTGATGTCAAGAACCGAATTAACCTATTGTTCAGTGCCAGCAACTGTTATGATACATAATATCATTACAACAATATCCCACATACCAATGCAACAAAAAACATGCAGAACATGATTTTACATTGTTCATTTAATCATTAAGTACCACAGCATGTCTTGAATTCACAGTACTAACCAGAACATATTGGCAGCACTGCGATTGACATTCCTATCAAGGCCAAAGCACCTGTCCCACTGACTAGGCCATCAAGACCATCTGTTAATCTAATGGCATCTCCCATTGAAACAAAGCAAAATGATGATAACCATGAATAGCAACAGTTCCCCAAGCACACAAGGCCCACAGGAGCAGGAAGAGGAACCAATGTTCTCCTGCATTATGAACACGAACTGGCTGAGGATAGGATACTATTGATCTAATCTTGCTGCAGCAAAAAGGTGTCATAGCCCTTTCCTAGATTCAACTATTGAAGATAAGGTTAAAAAGTGCATGGCGTGTAAACCACGAAGAAATGACCAAGACATTTCAAAACTTTAAAGTACATTGGAAAATAGTATATCATGGTAGCATCTATGTAGGAGAAACCTAAATTATCTGTGCAGAAAAAATTAATCAATGGCAATGTCCGGTGAATTTTTTATTGGAAGAATAGATATGTGAGTTACCATCAGAGAAATGATGTTCAGATTAGTTACAAGAATGTATACATGCAGTAGGGTGATGAAATGCGTGTGGTTTCCAACCAAAAAGAAAACGAAGTCCCAACAGCTACCTGGAAAGCGTAAGATTCATAATCAACAAGCTGGTTAGCAATTAATAGAAAAGGGAATAAGAATACTGTTAAAGCAAGCAATTGACGAAATTTACCTCCAAAATATTTTTTATCCAAGTTGATAATCCACTTTTGCAATTTTTGGTAAGGGTTAAAATGTCACCAAGGAAACCAATTAGAGCAAAGGCTAGTGTAGCAAATGCTACTCCAGAAACTTCAACAGAAGAGAACCCAGCTATGTATTTCGCAACACCAACACCTACTGGCACAAAAAATAAACCGCCCATTGTGGGAGTTGCTCTTTTTCTGGAGTATCTGATGGAATCCTCTTTCCTAATTTCTTGATGAATCTTCAAATCATTGAGTATTGGGACACAAAAATAGCCAGCAAAGGAGACTAAAACTACTGATATAAGGAAAGGTCGGGACAAGTAAAATGGTGTCAAAGGTAGTCTGACAATACGCCACGCACACCAATCAACAAATATAAGCAGCAGAGTTAGGAATGCTACAAGTGCCAAAGTATTTAGCATCCCAAGTTTGTTCCTGCAATCATAGTGCAATATCACTAGGCAAAATCAAATTGAAACGAAAAGAAATCACCAAAATAAAGCCTTTCATGTCGATCATAGTATACAAGTTACAGAATGAAATACATATTATTTTCAAGAATGAAAATCATAATACAGTTGACTTCATGAAATCAGCACCTATTGCTTTAAGCCTCAAATCTTCTTAAGTTGATACAAATTTATACCAAAATACATTCAAAAGATTCTAACAACCATTTCTAAGGATTTCCAGTTTCTTACTACTTCATCCTAAGGACACATTTTAAAAGTCAATATCGCACGGAAAAAGAGAAGAATAAAAAAGAAGTATGGGAGGGCACTTGCCTATGCTTTTTGCGGCCCTTGCCAATCATAGCAAGCCTGTGAGCTGTAATTGTAATAGCATCATTGCTTGATATAGAAGCAGCAGGCAAATCAACATCACTTAGCGGATTTAGCACATATTCTGCATCACTGTCTTCCCCGTCACTTGATGATAGCACGTATCCAGTGGCTGCCTCATCATCACCCCAGTCATCAAGAAACGATGCGCCAGAGTCCTAAAATCCAGAAACAAACATTTAACAATTAAGGCTTGTAAAGTAAAAAGTTACGATGTAGAGAAGAAAAGAGAAGCTGAGATTTTATGAGAACTACATCACCAAAGGCCTTGACGTGGACGTTTGGGCACCGCCATCGACATATAAATTCTCCAACATATGATCTCCTTGCCTACAAACAAACAAACAAATTTTCTGAGAAGGCAAACAGATACAATCCCACCAACCAGAAGCCGATCTTCATTCAATCACCAAACCTCACGACAGAGAAACGGAGGCCGACTGGAGTAGTGAATGGGGAAGGAAGAGAGAGAGAAGCGGTTGCGAGACGAGAAAAGACGGAGAGCGTAGGGATTCAGAGATCGCATGATGAATAATAAGAAATAGAAGGCTTATGGAATTAAGAGAAGAAGAAGAAGAAGGCTGGTTAGCTGGTTGTTCTACTTCCGGTTGGCTTCTCCCTCAATAAGATAATCTTATGTAATTACTGTCAACTACAGGCACAGTTTCTGTTTGCTTTGGAATTTCCGGAAGGCATAAGAACGTTTGGTAGATGGCTGAAAAGCCATATATTAGAGTTTTGAAGGTATAGCTGTTTGTTTGGTTAATAGCGGGCTTGCTTATTCAACCGCACCAGCCTTCTGTTTTGAATACATCACCAAGGTTTGAAAACCACCTTACTATATATTTTGTGAATTGGGTCTCCATCAAAGAGGTAGGCTCACAAGAAAAATTTTGAATATTTTGTATCATGAGTAAAAAGCAACAAAAGAACATCTGGTGCGGGTCTCACAAGAAAAACTTTGAATATTTTATAGCACGAGTGAAAAGCAACAAAAGAATTATGTTTCCTTCTTCAGATTCGACTGGGCTTTGCTTAATTATTTATTCGTATTTATACCAAAAATCAGAATCAAACGAGCTTTGCTTAATTATTTATTAATGCAACATTCCGATCTTGATTCATCCCTTGAAACTACATAATATGATTAGGCAAACTGTAAATCCTCCTCTGGTCTGGTCTGGTTCCATCAGGCATTTTTGGGCCTTTGCCTTTTGATGGCTCAATGATAGTATGTGCCAAATATATAAACAAACCCCTATGACTCAGAACACAACACAGCACAACAATGTTGTAACAAAATCAAGTCAAAATGCTACAGCAGGTCCAACTATAATTCAAGTGCATGAACGGAAAGTTCATTCCTCACTTTTTCATCTCCTACCTGCCACCATCTTGTTTTCTCCGTCTGTACTACTGCTTCAATTTAATAATCAGTTATCACACATCACTTGCAACCAAATTTCAGGTCTAAGCTCACTCCATAGTAATCACGCTCAATTAGTGCATGCAACTATATCCCAGAAACTAGTCACATACAACAAGCAAAAAATAAAAAATTTCCATTTCTATTTCTATTTTCTTGAATTTTTCCATTTTCAATAGGCTTTAAAAGAAATTAGCTGTTTTGATAATTGGATGGATATCAGCAATTCGCTTGCGCACTTTCACACTAATCAGAACTAGTGGTTATGGTGGAACTTGAACACAAGACGTGGGGATGCACCAGGCTGATACCTAAAGCTCTGATACCACTTGAAACAAAAGCTATAGCTTGTAGTCAGGGTACTTCGAACACTCTATATAACTTAATTTTATGGACTTTGTCTACAAATTTTTCTAATTGGTCTACTAATGTTCCTAAATTTTCTTTTATACTGGCTATTATTTCTTTATTATGTAAATTTTCAGTTACTAATTGTTGTATGATTCTTAAAATGATTGTTTGAGTCTTTACTAATTCAGTTATTTGTTTAAAATGATTGTGTGAGTCTTTACTAATTCAGTTATTTGTGTTTCTATTTGGGATTGTTTTTCTATTAATTCCATAGCATATTTAGTTACACTCATAAAGTATTTTTAACATGAGTTGTTAACTCTTTTAACTGATTTTAAATTATTGTCAATTCTTGGCTTACTATTGGAGTATTTTCTTTTAATTTTTGATCAATTATGTTTATACTTTGGTCTATGGATTGTCCTGGGCTGGTAAATCGAATGGGTCATTCTAATCTCAGAGATTGAATCTAAATAGATTTTTGTCTATCTTGAGTATTAGCATGGTTAGCAAGAGATAATATAGGGGGTATAGGTTGATTGAGAGATATTGGGTATTGGATTTATGGTAATTCTCTTTTTTTTTTTCTCTTGGACTAGTTTCAACTTTAGCTAAGTCATTAAACAATTTGTCAATATATATTTTGTAAGTATTTTTAAATTCAATGCTATGATGGGAATTGGTTAAGGCATAACTAATTTGGTAGGTTATAGAAAATGGTTATTGTCCTATATTAATTAGATTTTCAAGATAAAACTTATATGCAATAGTTATTGTTTCATCTAACTTATGGGATAATAAAGGTATTTTTAATTTTAAACGAGTGTTAAATTTTATTTTTCCATATGCTAGATTGCCATTCATAATTCCTATAATTTGATCATTAAAATTGGTCATTCTTTCATCAATAATAGCCATTCGAATAAGGGAATCAATACCTTCTTGAAAGGTTGATTTTAATAAAATTTGGATTGTTGATAAATGTATATATCCTATTTTATGTCTTTTATCATCAGGGATTTTTTTTGTAATTGTCGATATATTTGCTCTTGATCAATTAGATTTAATCTAATATGTCCATTACACTGGTCTATTCTTATTGGAGTTTCACGGATTATTTTACCATAATAAATAATATTTTGTCTTTTGATGAGGTTTTTAAAGAGAGAATGATGTATGCCTTGTCCAGATTTTAAATTTAATTGAGTTTTAGCTATTTGTTTTTGTTTTTCCTGAGAAAATAATGTAGTTATATGAAAAACTCCGGTTGATTTGGTTAATTCTAGGTTTTCTATATCTAATATATATTGTTCTTCATTTAGTCCTCCAGCCCTATTATTGATGATATGGTGTGATAATCTTATGGTTATTTAATATATTTTCTAAAGAAATTACTTCATTATTATAAAAGTGGTAAAGATTCTGAGCTAAATCTAATTTGTCTTTTACAGGTTTAATTCTAGAAGGATTACTAATAACAAATTGTAAATAGTTGTATCTATTTTGATAATATTCGCCTTTTGTTTTATATTTGTTGACTAAATAGGTTATAATTACTATGTATTGTTGTAATTGTTGACAATAAAGACAAGAATTCATAGAGTTATTGAAGATTGTTATATGAAACAGTTGGATCTTGTAGTTATCCAATAGATGTTGAAACAATAGTTGATTAAATTTGTAGATGAAACAACTAGATAGAAAAATCATGCAATTAATATGAAGGGAAAGCAACATAACTAGCAGATAAGAAAATAAAAATGAGTTGGCATGTATACTTAAGAAGATACATAATAATTGATGAAACTAAATTGATGTACATGTAAGAGAAATTCTAGTCTATGATTCCAAATGAGTAATGTAGTGTTCAGACAAGAGTAAGTGAAATTGTTTCAATTCAGTTTCTTTTTGTTTTATGATCTGTTGATAATCTTGAAGGCTTCTATAACACTATTCTTGTTGAGGTGAAGGATGATTTGGATTATGTAGAAAATATAGAATTAGGTATATATTTTGTCTTACTGAGACTTAGTTTCTGTTCCGTCCACTTAATATAATTTCCTATAGCTTGACAATGATTACAAATGGTCATATTGACTAATCTGGTAAGAATGGTAAAGGGTTAACTAAAAAGGATAGTTATATAAAGAACTAGATATATGAGTAATAATGAAGCAGAGCAAACGAAATTCAAAAGATTTTGAGATTGAAGTAAAAAGATGACTAATAAGTAAATAAACATGTATATTAAGTGATGAATAAAAAGCATAATTGAAATCATACCTTTTATGCTATCTTCCAGTTGAACGTCAAAATACAGGCTTAAGCGAGGAAAGTGTAACATCCCATTTCCCATACTAAGGGTTAAAGCCCTAAGTTATGGTATATGTGAGATCAATGATAGACTAAGAAAATGCATCTCATGCTCATGCATATTGTTAGCATACACACTAGTGAATTTAAATTTTGCACACATTAAAAAGACTATACATTCATTCATTGACAATTGCCAGGTATAATTGAATCTTGATGTGATACTATTGAGAAATCGTGAAATTGTTGTATCAGAAATTTAATTGGTGAGTGTAATTGTAAATTTTGAATTCTGGTGAATTTGAGGAAATTTTTTTGAAAGTGTTGATTTTATTGGACTAGGAAAAATGCCAAATTGGCAAGTAAATTAAGGTATGGAAAATAGAAATAGGAATAAATGATATTGAAAATTTGTTAAAAATGACTTTGAAAACTTCAGAGATTACTTTAGATTTTGAGAGATGATGATATTGAAACTGTTAGAGATATATGGAGTAAATTTGAATTGTATTAAATAGTTTGAGAGATGAATCCTTAAAATCTTCCAGCGTCTGTTATTAGTTAAGTTCAACTCCAACTAACTAACATTCTAGTACATTCTTAAATTACTTTGTCTGAGTCGTGCTTGGACGTGTGGACTTCGTCTACATCTTGCTTGGATGCGTCAACTTTGTCTGCGTTTGCATTTGGCTTAGACGTGTCTGCTTCGTCTGCGTCTGGCTTAGACACGTCTACTTCGTCAGTGTCTTGCTTCGACACGTCTGCTTCATCTGTGTCTGGCTTAGACGTGGCTGCTTCGTCTGCACTTGGCTTAGACGCGTCTACTTCATTTGCGTCTTACTTAGATGCGCCTGCTTTGTCTGCGTCTTACTTAGATGCGTTTATTTGCTTAGATGTGTCTACTTCGTCTGATTTCATTGCCTTGCTTAGATGCGTTTACTCCGTCTGATTTCATTGTCTAGCTTAGATTCGTTTGATCCATTTGATTCGTCTGATCTGTCTGATCATCTCAGACTTATTCACTACGTCTAATCATCTCAGACTTAAGCAATTCATCTGATCCGTCTGAGACATGATCAATCCATATGTGACTTAGTCACTCCGTCTGATCCATCTGTGCCTTAATCAATTCATTTGATCTAACTTAAACTTTTCATCTTATTCAGCTTTCACTTAAGTATCGTCTTGATTTAATGAATTGTGCCACATGTATTTATCTGCGCGTTTAACAAATTCATCAAAACAGTTCACACACTTCCATTATTATCATTATTATTTGACTTTATCAAAATCAATAGTCTTCTCAACTTGCTAGACCCATTTCACGTTTCTTTATATATACTTGAAAGACTAAGTTACTTTTTGACTTAGTCTTTTCTTCAAAGCTATCTTCTATAAGCTTTTTCCTTTATGGACTTTTGAGTCACTGAAACCTTCACTAGAGTTATATCTTACTTTCATCTACCTTTTTCTACTCCAACTTCGTTATCTATTCCTTTTTGCCTCAAGAAAAACCTAACCTAAACCACCTTCAAGATGTTGTACGAGGGTGTATAAGAGTTAGGGTTTCTTAGAGTTTTGAAGATTTTAGAGTTTTATCAAGTGAGTAGCTTGTTAATCCTTATGAGTTGTAGTTATATGAGATAAATTTGGTGATTTAATG
>JAOTAZ010000002.1:26498992-26510746 GCA_025629785.1 Erythroxylum oxycarpum | reverse complement strand
TTCCATTTATTTGAAAGAAACTTTAATAGCTTATTTACTCAATTATAAAAATGTCACCCACCTTGATTTCTTTGCTTGAAAACTTGTTTAAGGATGTCTCTATTCTTGCTCCTCTTGCCTCTTTTGCCTCCCTTTGATAATGACAAAAATTACCAATTTAAAAGAATTCAAATTGGAAAACCCAAAGAACCAAATGCATGATATTGATCCTAGAATACCTAAACTCATACATTTACTAAGCTCTTTGAACCAAAAACACTCCAAAAATCCAAAAGATTAAAAAGCAACTTACCTTGAATCTTCACCCAACAATGATTTTCTTGGCTTTAATGGAAGCTTTGACCTTTCTCTTCCTTTTTCCCTTCTTGATCACTCTCAAAATCCCTCTTGAAGGTTAAGAAAAATCAAAACCTAACATCACTCTTCTTTTCTCTCTAAACTCATGAAACTCTCTCCCTTCTTTCTTCAATTTCGTTTTCTCTCTCTCCCTTTTATACCATTAATGGTTGCACAATGTCCATATTGCCCTTCCTTTAATGCTTTGAGATTTTACAACTTAAGTGATCTTCACATCATACCCCTTATGCAAACTTACCACCTTAAACTTTAATTTAATTCCCCTATGTCACATAATCTCATTAACATTAACATACTAATTAACTCCAATATACAATAATCTAGCAAGACCCCAAAAATTAATCTAGTCATGCTTATTCAAATAAAAAAAATTTAGGGGCCAACATGAATAAGGTAGCCTCTTTCACCATCAATTCGTCTGTCCCCAAGCCTAAAAACAAGGTGTGAAGTTTCTGATAAGGTACCCTTGATTGCTTAAATTGCATCTTGAATTACGACATAAAAAAAGAATTGGAAAATCGAAAGTGTTATTGCTGAGTTCAAGAATTGCACTATTTTGGAAGGTCTTACGTGAAGGATTGGCTTGGACGAATCTTAGACCTATCTTGCGAGACATCACCTTGAAAAGAGTTCCAAAACTTGGCTCCATTGTTGGATTTCTTGGTCAGAAGGAGTTAGGTTTTTCAAAGCATAACTTGAACGTTGAGGATTAGAGAGGAAAAGGGCAAGAGGGTGATATAATTAGAGCGGCCAAGACACACTAGGGTAGCATTCTAAATTCGAGTGAAACACGTGATGGAATGCTTTTGTGAGGTTATTTTGCTACTGACTTTTCATTGTAGGAAAACTTTTCATTAGAGATATGTCTAACGATAACGTGAGAGGCCAACAATCGGGTAGGTCGCAAGCCACCACCTTGGAGGCAATCCAGCGGCTGAGTGAGAGCCTAAACACCGCTCTTGCTGGAATTAGAGACGAAATGGAGAGGCAAGCTCGAGAGATTGCTGACTTGAGGTGTGGTGCACACGAAGAGCCATAAATGAGACACACCGGTCCTAGAAACCAACAAGCTACGATTATGTTAGAGGACTATGGATCTAATGACGAGGAAGATTATGCAAGACCACGAGGACGAGTTCAACGAGCTGATTTTGGGGATAGATGAGATAGTGACATTAGTTCAATTAAGATGCAAATTCCACACTTCAAAGGAAAGAATGATCTGGAGCTCTACCTTGAATGGGAACAAACGGTGGATATGATTTTTGAATGGCGTAACTTTTCCAAAGAAAATAAGGTAAAACTCACAACTGTTGAATTTTCCAATTATACACTAATTTGGTATGATCAATTGGTGATTTCTAGGAGAAAAAATAGGGAGGAACCCTTGAGTACTTGGGCTGAAATGAAATTGATCATAAAGAAGCGATATGTTCCATCTTATTACTACCAAGAGATGCATCAAAGGCTCCAACGCCTAACACAAGGGAATCGTACTGTGGAGGAGTATCATAAGGAGATAGAGATCATAATGATAAGGGCTAATTATGAGGAGGACCTCTAGGCCACAATGTCTCGATTCTTGAGTGGTTTTAACTGAGAAATAGCCAATATGGTTGATTTGCACAACTACAACGACCTTGAAGAGATGGTGAGCATGGCAATGAAGGTTAAGAGGTAACTTAAATCTCATGGGACAGTGAAGAGTGGGACAAGTTCTACTTCAAATTGGAACTCAAATTGGCCACGAAAAGAGGAGAATCCAAAAGGAAAGGGGTTGGAATCTAAGAGGTCAAACCAAACTCCTTTGGAAACTAAAGTTACATCTAACACTCCTAACATTTATGCTTCTTCTAACAAACATTCTTCAATTAAATGCTTTCGATGCCTTGGAACTAGTCACATTGCATCCCAATGTCCGAATAAGAGGGCCATGGTTTTGAGGTATAATAGGTTAATTGAATCCAAGGATGATGAGGAATGTTTTAAGGATGACGTCTTGGAGGGAGAAGAAGATGAAACTTGTGTGGAATGGGTTGTTAAAGGCAAAACTCTTGTGATTAGGAGGGTGCTTAGTGTTTGGCATAGAACTGAAATGGTAGATCAACGAGAGAACTTATTCCATAAACGA
Source organism: Erythroxylum oxycarpum (assembly GCA_025629785.1). NCBI lineage: Eukaryota > Viridiplantae > Streptophyta > Magnoliopsida > Malpighiales > Erythroxylaceae > Erythroxylum > Erythroxylum oxycarpum. The sequence continues at coordinate 26,508,258 of JAOTAZ010000002.1, read as the reverse complement.
TGTTTGGTTAGTGGTAAAGTTTGTAGCTTGATCATTGATGGAGGGAGTTACACCAATATTGGTAGTTTGCATATGGTTAGAAAATTGGGGTTAACGGTTCTAAAGCATCTAGAACCGTATCACTTGCAGTGGTTCAATGACAGTGGGGAAGTTAGCGTTACCAAACAAGTGTTACTATCTTTCTCCGTTGGAAGGAATGAGGACGAGGTTCTTTGGGATGTGGTGCATATGCAAGCTGGTCACGTTTCACTTGAAAGACCGTGGCAATTTGATCGTTGAGCTAACCATGACGGATACACCAATAAGTACTCATTCAAGTTTAAGGGCAGAATTTCATTCTTGAACCAATATCTCTACAAGAAATTTACTTGGACCAAATTTAAGCCTTGAAAGGAAGATTGGATTTAGGTAGTGAGGAGTAAAAAAATAACGAGGGACAAGAAGCTGAAAAGAAAAGAGGTAATGGCCCATCGGAGAGAGAAAGCACAAGTGAGCAAAAGAAAGAGAGATGTGCAGGAGAGGAAAGTGTAAGGAGGGAAAACAAGAGAGAATCGACAGAAAAGAAGGTGAGCTTGTATGCGTGTGAAAAGACTTAAAGAGAGCATATGGAGCGAAGAGAGCGTTGATTGTGATTATACATAGGGATTATTTTCTTTTGAATACTAACCCTATTGATGAATCTTTGCCAAGTGTTTTTAAGTCTCTTTTATAGGAATACGGGGATGTTTTCCTAGAGGAGATGCCAAAAGGGTTGCCCCCTTTGCGAGGTATAGAGCATAAAATCAATTTTGTCCAAGAAGCACAAATTCTAAATAGGCCAGGCTATAGGAGTAATCTAAAGGAAACGAAGGAGCTTCAACAACAACTAGATGAATTGCTTGCAAAAGGGCATGTGTGTGAAAGTCTTGGTCCTTGTACTGTTCCTATTCTATTGGTGCCAAGAAGGATGGATCTTGGCACATGTGTGTAGACTATTGAGCTATCAATAAGATCATGGTAAAGTATTGACATCTTAATCCTTGATTTGATGATATGTTGGATGGGTTACATGGTGCATGTGATTTTACAAAAATTGATCTGAAAAGTGATTATCATCAAATTCGCATGAAACTTGGGGATGAACGGAGAATTGCATTTAAGACTAAATATGGTTTGTATGAGTGGTTATTTATGCCATTTGGTTTATCCAATACACGGAGTATCTTCATAAGATTAATGAACCATGTCTTGCATGATTACTTAGGTAAAATTGTTGTTATGTACTTTGATGATATACTTGTGTATAGCACTACTTTGAAGTGTATGACCATGTGGAGCATGTGCATTGTGTGCTTGATACTTTGAGATGTAATAAGTTGTTTGCAAACCCTAAGAAGTTTACTTTTTGCAGTGATAAATTGATATTCTTGGGGTTTGTTATAAGATCAAAGGGGATTGAGGTAGATGAGGAGAAGGTGAAGGCCATTCGAGATTGGCCAATACCAAAGAGTGTTTCGGATATAAGGAGCTTTCATAGCTTAGCTAGCTTTTACCGGCTGTTTGTGAAAGACTTCTCCACTATTGTTGCTCCTTTGATTGAAGTTGTCAAAAAGGAGAAAGGTTTTAGTTGGGGAAAAGATAAGAGTTATGTACCGCATCTATGTTGTGTTTGCCTAATTTTGATAAAGCTTTTGAAGTAGAACGTGATGCCTCCAGGATCGGTATAGGTATTGTCTTAATGCAGGAAAATAAGCTTATTGCATACTTAAGCGAGAAACTGCGTGTAGCGCAACTCAGTTATTTAATGTATGATAAAGAACTTTTTGTAGTTGTGTGAGCTTTGGAAACGTGGTAGCATTATTTTTAACCAAAGGAATTTTTCATCAAAACCGATCATGAGACTCTTAAGCACTTAAAAGGACTAAGTAAATTAAGCAAGCGACATGTAACTTGGGTGGGGTTCTTGGAAACCTTTTCATACATGCTGCACTACATGCAAGGTTAGGAGAAAGTGGTCGCCAATGCTTTATCATGCAGGTATTCCTTAATCTCAACTCTTACTTCAAAACTTTTAGGGTTTGAGCATCTTAAGGAGTTGTATGCCAATAATGTGGACTTTGCTAGTTTCTATATCGCTTGTGAACATGGTGCTTTTGAGAAATACTTTAGGCATGATGGCTATTTGTATCGCAATAATTATTTATGCGTGCCTAATTGTTCATTGCATGAATTATTTGTGCTTGAAGCCCACGGTGGAGGACTTATGAGACACTTTGGTGTCGCTAAGAGCTTGGACATATTGTATGAGCACTTTTTGTTAGGCCCGGGTCCCATTCTCTATTCTGAGGTGACTGCTCAGGGCTGTCGGGTGAGGATCACGCGAGGGTAGGGTTGCAAGCATTCGAAAGCAAAGGATTGGCAGCTTCGCCTTCTTAACTGAAGTTGGAGCAGAAGTCTATGGCCTCTAACCCATAGCCTGGACAAAGGCTTGAGCAAAAGCCTGGAACATCCTCGGATCCAATGGAAGTACTTGCTCCTACAGAATAGATGACTCCTGTGTCTGTGATCGAGAGGGCCCACAACCATGCCTTACAAAAGCCTCAGTATTTCCTGGGGCTACTGACTCATCAGTACTCTCCTCCCTTGGTGGAGAGTCAGGTGCAATTGATCCTTGCAAAATTCTTTGTGTCCTTCTATGAGGTGGCACCTTCCTCCTTCCGATATAAACACTAAGGATTAGCTTACATGTCTTTTTAATCTTATTTCCTACATGTATGTATGATATGCATGTCACTTAATGCAATCAATCAATTCATAATGCAACAAGTAATAACAATTTATACTATTATGCATTCTAAGCCTAGGAAAAGCCTAAGCTCTGATATCATGTAAGGGAAGGGTCGAAAGCATTCGAATGCAAAGAATTGGCAGCATGGAAAGTGGTGGGTTTGCCGTAGCAAGCGCCTTGAGGGAGAAGTTCGCCGTGGTCAACCTCTGGCTTCGGCACGGCAAACTCTCAAGGCGAGTGCTCCTCACCTTTCGGGACGATTTCGCCTCGGTGAACTCCTAAGCTTCGAAACCCGAACTCCCAACACTTAACCACCAATACTAAACACACATACATTCATACATAGAATCCTAACCATTCAACTCACCCACTAGACAAATATAATCATACACAAAAAGGACTTCATTCATTACTAATCTAAAAGAGTTTAAGCAAATACATATCATCATACACATCAAAACTTAAAACAAAATACATGAGGATGCTCAATGTTGATATGTCTAATGAGCTATTCAAAATGTTCACTAACTTAGTACAAATGTCTCTAGCTATCTTGGAGCTTCCGATGCCTTGTAAGGATTGCTAACCATCTAGTTCTGCACCTGAGGAGTGGAAAAATGATGGGTTGAGCTACACGGCCAATATAGTTATAGCCATCAGTAATTTTCCATAAATTCAAGCATATATACATATATATATCTAACAATTCAAGCATTCTCAAATTAGCTCAAAAACTCATAATTAAGTAAGTTAACGCATAACACATAACATAGAATTTAACCATTGAACATACACTCAAATGCATCATACTTGACAATTCGAAGATGCAATACACAACAAATGGCTCGAGGATTCCATGGGTATGAAATGGAGAAACCGAAGTTTTCACCATGAACAAAATGAGTCCATTTTCAGAGCTTATATGCCACAAGCGGGCAGCCTGGAGAAGGCTCTTGTCAACGTGCACGTGACAAACGAAATGGTTCCATTCTCTCCCAAACGCACATATTCATGCTCAAATCATTTTGATCATATGCTTTTCTTCTTTTCCTTTAGACAAAATGTTATAACCTTTTTCAAGGTATAATATAATTACAAATCATCATGTATTATCAAATCTTCACAACAATTCAAAAATAAACAATTTATACAAACACACATATAGACAAGAATTTTCCCAATCACACAATAAGTATAAATATATTACCCACCTAATTTCGCTTGAAAATCCAAGCTTAAGATTGCTTTTCCTCTTGCTCTTGAGTAAGATTGTCTTGATTCCCTTCAAATAAACCAATTTTTATTTAATCCCAATTCAAAAAAATTCATAAAACTTTAATAATAAAAAAATGTTAAAATTAAACTACAACCCTTTCAAAAATCTAAACCTTTGGGTCAATTCATGATCATTTTGGATAGGTAAATGAACATATTTGATAATACTTCTTTCTAGAAAAATGTCCCCCATTTCTTAAGTTTCTAATGACACCAAAATTATTCTATTTGGTTTGGTAATCTAAAAGTTATACTCTAATCATTTTCGGACTGTTCTTATACTGAAACAAAATTCTGTGCTCAATTTCCCTCCAAATATTGAGATCCTTAGAGACTGAATTGAGACTTGATTTCTCTAGAAAACCTGTATTTTCTTGATCCCCAAGTTGACTGATTATAACAAATGGCATTGATGACTCCTCATCAATTCATTTGAGCACGGCCATGCATTTCTTCAGTCACACTTGTCAAGAGGCCCAAATGATATCTCTCTCATTTAAGAGAGGTACAAATCCCATCTACGTCATTCACATCCCTCCGCATGATTCATTTAATGTCCAACATAAGACTACTTGTTATTCGGTTAAGAATAACTTAGTCTAATGTCAAAACACCAAATTCCTCATGTAGGGAACCATGATGACTTCAGGTCAGAGGACTAAAGTCAAACCATATTGAAAATCAGTAATGACATGAAACCATGTAGTGTTCTCTTTGTGGATCGGTCCAATATATGGTCTCTAACATATATCTATGTTTTTGATTTGATATCTCATATCCATGATTAGTAAAACGTGATCATCAATCAAAACACATACTAGCCTTAATTCATTATTGGTCCACCAATAACGATCGACCAAGGACATTTTAGAATAGTGCTATAATGCTTATGGTTTTACTATCAAGTCCCATACTTGATGACATAAACAAATATCATTCATGGAATGTAAATCACATTACATAAATGACATACATGTATATATAAAAGGAATACCTCATAATATATTATTAACAAGTCATAATATTAATACATGGATCACATATATCCATTGGCCTAAGACACACTACTAACAACAAGTGCACTTGCAGAAAATTAATTTAATTAGAGTGAGTTGAAAGTAGATTATGTTTGCTAACTGATGCTTAAGTACTGCTGGAATATAGTTAAATTGTGCTTCTATTTAGATTGGTTAGATTATAAAGGGTGCTTAGCAGTAAATTAGTATAGAAAATGTAGAATGTGTTTGCTGCCAAGATTAAGACTACAAGGAATGTTGTAGGTTCTATTGGCTCTCCATTGGGTTGTCAAGAGATTCATGTATAGGAATCTCTAGTTCTGTATATAACTTTTCATTATTTGTATAAAGCCTTTCTGAATGATAAAAAAAAACACCTTTAGGTTTTACTTTGCAAACAGCCAACTAATTTGATTTATCTCATCGTAAGCTGGAAAAAGGAAATAATACACCTGGATCACTTGCATCGATAACACGAAAGGTTCAAATTATCTAAATCTTCTTTGTTGGTTGATTTCAACTAGATTGTATCGACTGTGCAGTTTTGTTCCAACATTTGGAGTTTGATCAAACCAGTCACACTTAAATATCACACTTCGTTTTATTGGCAATACAGGGTATTCAATTTCAAGTATCTCAATAATTTTACCATATTAATCCTTCAATTCTCCCTATATGCAAACCCCACTATTTACTGCTATCATGTTATGACCATGATATTCTATATAAAATTTGTATCGATTAACAAAATACACCAGATATGATTTAACAATTCATAAAGTTCCTTTCACAATATCACATATGAACTTGTTCTCTATTGGATTTTCTGAGGCCTACAAAAAAAATATTAAATAGTATGATGTCTTTTAAACACTTTCATTTGATATTTCAACCGTTCCAATTATTGTAAGTGAAAACTTACATATTTTTGAACTATTAAGGAAAGTGTCTTTCAACTTCTTTATTGATAGCATCCTGTGTTTTTTTCTGGTATTTTAGTTGTGAACAACACTAACCTCGAAAACTCAAATAATCAATTCCAAAATCAACTTAAACTTACTGCACAACTCTTGACAATTCAATAAAATGTAACGATGGGCAGCCTCTATTTCGTCTTCTGTTAACATTCTTCTTGTTGACCATCTATATGTTTGTCTAGGATATGTGAAAATGGATAAGTTACCATCAACATCACTTGTTTCTCCCCATCATCCTTACAAGGAACTTTTCTTTCTTTTATGTGCACATATAGCTTAAAATAATGTGAACAAAATATACTTGATTCCTCCACTAAATAAGCATTATATATCGAACCTTCAACTTTAGCCTTATTTTTTGACATTTTTCTTCAAGTGATGCAAATACCTGTTGGATCACCTATGACCCGGGTATTCACAATACGCAGCAAAATGGACCATACTACACAATAAGAAGTATAACCGAAAATTACAACACGTACAAAATTACCTCTTGACGTGGATTGGTATTTTTTCTTTTTCGGATTTGTAGACACTACAATGCGCGAATGTCCTCTACCGGTATCAACAAAAGGATGAACAATCCGGGCAGTGACTAATGTGTGCTACCATGTTCGAAAACCCTTTATGAACACTGCATAATTTTTCTCTCGGAAGAAGAATGAACAACTAGGTCTAGGTGGCTAGGGTTTTCGACTCTCATCTGATGAGACATAAGTTTCTCTATCTATAGAGAAAACCAAATCCCTATTCTTTTTAGGAATAAGAACATCATAGTCCTAAACCCATTAGAATTATTGAAGCCCATTAAGTTTCGACCCATATTATATCTCATATAATAAAAGCCCAACAACTTAATTCAATCTAGTCCAATAAATATATCCGCATATATTTATTCACTGCCTAATAAATTAGTCCCAATAGAATAAACCCAAATCAAATCACTCTCTGTGTACAACCTTGTAAGCTCATTTGATGTTGGCAATGGGCTTGATTACACTTCAAGGCCCATAAGTCATAAATAGCCTCTAGTAAGACATTATGACTACCCAAATCAAATAAGGATCGGTGATCCGATTTAACCTATAACCATGATTAAAAGCTCAGTCCCTTTGTAACACGATATCAAGATTACTCACAAGACATGGTACATGTCAACCGCTGATTAATCATAGTTTCTTGATCCCCAAGTTGACTGATTATAACAAACGACATTGATGACTCCTCATCAACTCATTTGAGCACAACCATGCATTTCTTCAGTCATACTTGTCAAGAGGCCCAAATGATATGTCTCTCAATTAAGAGAGATACAAATCCCATCTACATCATTCACATCCCTTCGCATGATTTATTTAATGTCCAACATAAGACTACTTGTTATTTGGTTAAAAATAAATTAGTCTAATGTCAAAACACTGAATTCCTCATGTAGGAAACCATGATGACTTCAAGTCAGAGGAATAAAGTTAAACTATATTGAGAATCACTAATGACATGAAACCATGTAGTGTTCTCTATGTGGGTCGGTCCAATATATGTTCTCTAACATATATCTATGTTTCTGATTTGAAAACTCATATACATGATCAGAAAACGTGATCATCAATCAGAACACATACTAGCCTTAATTCATTATTGTTCCACCAATAACTACCGACCAGGGACAATTTAGAATATTATTATAATACTTATGGTTTTACTATCAAGTCACATACTTAATGACATAAGCCTAATACTATTCATGGAATGTAAATCACATTACATAAACAATATACATGCATATATAAAAGAATACCTCATAATATATTATTAATAAGTCATAATGTTAGTACAAAAGTCACATATTTCCATTAACCTAGGGTACATTACTAACAATACCTACATTAAAAATAAGGTTATTACAATTCTATGATTAAAAAATGCTATAAATTTTATTTAAATATTAACTATAATTACCTCTCAAATGGATACATCCATCGATATTGAACTAGACCAGCAAGTTTAGCCTTATTAGAGATAAAAACGCATCAGAATCATTTCCACAGTAAGGATAAGCCAATTTTAATGTTGTGCTTTATCTAGACAACATAAGATATGCATGGAAATCACTAATAGTCCATATAAAAACTGCTATCAACAAAAAAGTTTGTTTAAGAGACACATCATATGTTTCAACATCAAATTCCTAAAGATGATGCAATTCAGATACCAATCATTGTAAGAATACATCAATTGTATGCTTTGGATTCCTAGGCTTTGGCACATTCACCGTCAAGAACACATATACCTCATTTATACACATCCGTGGAGGTAAATTATAAGGAGTACTTATGATTGACCATGATGAATATGTTAGAGAAGTGCTCTAAAGGTAATCACCTTTAGCACTTATTATACAAATCATTTTATAATTAATAAAGGCATTTTTTATTTCGATATTTATACGTTTACGGAATTGATGTTGATCTTAAATTGATTTAATGAAGTCCTTGATAAAAAAATAGCATAGAGGAAATCATGATGAGATCATGATAATGAGATTCCTATCATGTGTAATTATGTTAGTATCTAAATTTCCCTAGTCATAGGATTAATGAGATGGGATATCTTTAATTTGGATAGACTAGCATATGTTCTATTCCTTGATTGGATCAAGCAGTAGATCTCATAAGTTATAGACATGAGTTGTTTAGAGTTAATATTTGGATGCTTACTAAAGGTAGGAAGTACATTGGATTGACCTATTATGAGACAATCATATGGATATTCTATTCTGGTGTCAATGATAGTCTCATCATAGCAATGTTGTAAGTATCCTTTGACTTGAGGTGCTCAGAGATATCTCCAATATTGATCCTGTGCTTTAACTCCATTCATCGATGCCTTTCAGGGACTACACATAGGGTGGTGATTGGGTACCACTTGAGGTATTTGGAGATAAGTGAGTAGCCAATAAAGGATTTACAACTCCTGATAAAAGGAGATGATACTTGTTGGGACTCGATTCCGGAACCCAACTCATTACCGAATGAATCCTTGTTTAGCTAATATCGCTTCATTTTTTTTCAAAGTCATTTCAATTTCCCATTTTGAAATCATGCATTCCATAACTTCAATTTATTTATTTCTTTGAATTCTAATCATAATTACCAATTGCTCAATTTGGAATTCGTCCTCGACCAACATCTCAATTCATTTGGCTCTTTATAATCAAAATCACATCCATCA
>JAOTAZ010000002.1:26408711-26418977 GCA_025629785.1 Erythroxylum oxycarpum | reverse complement strand
GAAGTTACATGAATAGTAACTGAACAAGCTCACTTTTTCAATTATAAAGATGTTACCCACACTACATGCATACTTAAGACACTCATTTCATGCATTAACCTCCAAATATCATTGTAAAACATGTAACACAATTTACTACATTCACTACCAATTCCTCATTTAATAATTCTAACTTCCAATCAAAGTTCGGGGTCCAACACAATCTATCTCATCCTATGCCAAATTTACTATTTTACCCTTCCAGTAGGGGGTGGGATGTTACATAACAAGATTTATGAAGACTCTTTTTGCTTTGGTGGCTATCTCCCCCACTCTTCCCTTTGTTACTTTTATCCTTATGGGATTTGGGCTTCTCGATCCTTTTGAACTCCAACAAAAGCTAGACAATGGAAATGGCGGTAGCAAGATCTTAGGCACCATGTTTTGAATCTCCATCTTTACCCAATTTTGCAAGTCATCCTTAAATGCAAAGAAAGCTTCTTTATCTAGATAGTTAAGAATTTGAAGAAGTACCTCAGAAAACTGCTTCACGTACTCTCGAATGCTTCCTCTTTGTTAAAGAAACTTTAGCTTAGATCTTGCTTCTTCTTCAGCATTCTAAGGATAGAATTGGTGATTGAGTTCCGTCTTGAACTCACTCCATGTTTTGATGGTGGAAATGCCCCTTTCAATGTCACAATGTCGCCTCCTCCACCATACCAAGGCGGCATCTTCAAGGTAAAGAGAAGCATTACTAATCCTCCTCTATGCCAAGAACCTTGAAATATTACTCCAAGCTCCATATGAAATTATCCATCTCCTTTGCATTTCTCGACCCACGAAACATCTTTGGTTTAGGAATGTCTATCCTTGAAGGAGTGGAGACCACCGTAGGCAAAACATTGCTTCCCCTTGAGCAATGACCTTTTTAAAAAAAACTAACTCCTCCTTTGTTTCTTTGAGCTTTACCACAACTTTTACAAGCTCCTCCTTAAGAAGTGCAATCTCAAGTTAGAGAGACTCTTCCAAAACCTTCACACAATTGTGACATTTTGACGTGGTAACGTTTAAGGAACTTTGCATCTCCTCACGGTTTTCTTTATTCCCATTCTCGAGTCCCTTGATGTGTTGGTCTATTTCCTCAAACTTTTCTTGCCCTTCAACTATTGCAAGCTCCAGCTTCTCCTTCTCCTTGATTGCTTTGAACCTTCGAAGTTGGTGATCTCAGTTTGTGCTCCCAACATCTTCAACCTGGTTCTGATATCAACTGTCACGGACTTGGACTTCTTACCAATGAACCACACAGTGCTTGTGTTATTCTACTACACCAAGTCAACCTTACTAGAAAATGCTAGGCATAAGACTAGAACAATTAGAAAATAACTCAAGAGACTAAAGGAAAGCTTAGACAGTGCTTATAAGAAAGCTTCTTCTTAAATATTGAATGTAGAATATTCAATGTAAGTCATTAGATCAAATAGATTATAACCATCTATTTAGAAGATGGAAAGCTATAAATAGCCTCAGAGACTTCATTTGTAAACATCCTACATCTTACATTCAATATTCTACATGCATCTTACATTATTTACAATATTCTATCTTCTTCTATAATGTTTCGTCAAAATCTTTCATAAGGTTTCACCACATTCTAAGAGCTTTCGGGGCTTCTATAAGTCTCCGCCACATCTAGAAGTTTCTAGAGTCTTCTTTTCCTCATCCAAAATTTTAATGAGAATTCTATAACTCTTTTGAGTCAAACATCTTATTGTGGGCTTTAAAAGGTGCATAACGTGACAATTGCCATAAGAGCTTTTCATCCTAATAAACCAACCAAAAGGCCGAGGTTTTGAAATTTCCCAACTCTTGTGCTTTGAATTCTAAAAATCAACCACCTAAATGCTATAGACCGAACAAAACGAAGTTAACTCCATGAATCATAACAAACGAAATATACTAACCATGTGTATGAAGACTTGCGGTGCTGGGAGAAAGAAAAAGGACGGCAAAGATCTCAGCTGTTATGTTATATGCTCTGTCTAAGCAATTCATGTTTACATTGATTCCATCAAATTTACATGTAAAAGAAATGGAAATCCATTCTGGCTTCCTTTCTAGTTCTATCATCCTAACTCATGTAATATTCTTTTTATTTTCCTATCTCAAAAGTCCATAACAAAAAACAGAAGTAGCAAAAAGCGAGCCTAAACATCTTTTTCCTTTATATATATACTTACAGAAGTCACCATACGAACATTAAACAATTACAAACTTTCTGTACATCAATCTTGACAAGGGAATGTTCAGCCTTTACAAGAGGATGGATATAAATTCCCGCCATCATCTACAAAGGGTTAAGCCAAGTAATTGTATATTTGTGGATTGTTCTTGTCCCGCTCCAGGTACTCCCTATCGATCAGGCTTTCTATCCTTTTCTTCAAATCAGCAGGCTTTATTGGAAACTTGAGCTGCCACCAAGAGAAAAAAAAAATTCTCATCCAAATGCAAAGGCTTCTTTAACTCCCTATTTCATTCCCACTCATATCATTTATGATGCTTATTTCATTTTTCAACCCAAAAAGGTCAAATTTTCATCAAATTTCAAATGGCTCGTATTGGGCAGAACCTCTCACATAGTAAGGTCAAGTATATTAACCTGTTGGAACAGTTCAGTTATTAATAGTGTGTGACTTAGCAGTTTCCTTGTCTTCATTATCCGAACAATGGCAGCATCAACCTGCAACATATGCAGCGACAATTTGTTATTTTCCAAGTTTACCAAGTTGCTCAACAGCTCAGATAATTTGATTCTAGATGATACTTATAAGATGAACCTGATACTGTCGGTCCTGAAATACCCTCTCAGTAGTGCTTGTGTTTTCCTCTACTGTTTCCTTCATCTGGATAGAATTCACCTGCATTTCCGATTGAGTGTTAGCTTATGGTTCCAATATAAGATTAACAAAAAGCATGCAGGTCAATTGCTTCCACGGAGAGACATTGTCAAGAATAAAATATATATTTTACTTCGGATAGATGTAAGTTTGATGCTATTTAATGGGAACTACAGAATCAATATAAATGCAAGTACCTTAATACGATATAGTGGTGCAGTAAATCCGTCATTGAAAACGAATTCATCACCATCCTCCACATCCCTCCCTTTTGGCACCTGGAAAACAAACAATGAAGAGGAATATTACAAACAACTACCAATGGTGGACCATGTACTTGAAAGAGGTTTTTCATTTTCATATACATGTCCTATTTGGCCTTCCTATTCCTCTCCTTGTGATCAAAATAGAACAACCCAGGCAACAACCTGGAGGTAAAGAAAATCTTTCAAACCTGACAAACTATATAATCAATTTAATAATATATGCACCTTATTAATCCCCGGAAAATGGAAATGAAAGAATCGTGCTTCCATTGGAACTAGGAAACATGAATTGATGAAAATCCAAGTTTTTATGCAAGTAGTCACCTTATTTCAGAAGAAAAGAATTCAGTAATTCAAAATGCTAATACATCAGCAACACAAATGGACACTACCCACCTTTTGCAGGACACGAACTTTACCACATGCAAGAGATTGCAAAGTCCTCCTCAATTCTTTGTCCTCTATGCCAGTGGCATCTTTGATATCTTGAAAGGTAAGCTTTTGGGCATCATTAAACAGCATCAGAACAACGGTCTGGAGAAACAGATAGAAATGCCAAACTATTAGATCATGCCATTGAATGGGCCAACAAAACAAAGACACAAACAGTGAATGGCCATAGAAATGTGGTGGATAAAAAAATGGACCAACCTGGAACAGGGAAACTGCCAATTCCTTTTTGCCCTTTGGAAACTCAGCTTTCAAAACACAATGACCCAGTGAATTTTGCAACATCAAGCGTCTACCACTATATTTGCTTAAGTAGAACTCTTTGAAAATATCCTGTCACAAAAAGTGATAAGAACTTTTATGTCGATTTTTGAACAATTTTGACAATGAAAAAAACCAATATGTATTTGTGCCCAACCTGATACATATTTAACTCACGAGGAAGCCTAACATCCATGGGTGGATAAGTAGGCCAATACCTATAGAAACCATTCAAATATTAAACAAAATTCAGCAGGGTTATATGACAGGTATCTGCTTGTCAAATACAATCGGATCTCAACTCACCCTGTCGTTAAGACATGAACACTCATCTCAATCCCCGAAGGCAGCTTTGTCCTGGCTTGAGATGATTGTTTGAAAGACTCATTTATTTCCTTTGACAGTTCAATATCCTGAAAATGAATCACCATAAAGAACAATAATGCACCAATTCCAACAATTTAAATCAGAAAGGTATCAAGGTTCATGTAGTTTTGTGTGGATGACTCTATAAAAGATAAGATGGTTAGAAACAAAGAAACAGTTGGAAACAGAACTCAAATAGATATTAAACAAACTCCAAGTAATGATAATCGCTCATAATTGACATTTAGAAACAATAAAAAGAAAAAGAACTGCAAATGCAAATGTCATAGCAAGTAATGCTTCCCTCATAAGAATAGCACGGTAAAGGCACCACGCATTATTATCTACCACTCGTCTTGAATACTTATAAATATGGTGAAATATCTTGAAAGTATTCAAATAGAAACAGATACGATTTTTTTTTTTTTGTTGAGTCAAAACCATTTCCACTATGACATCTAACAATGTGTTTCCAAGAGGTCAAACATATTTTTGTTGCTATTCCAAGGTCTGACAGCTATTAAGCCAGCACATCATAGACTTGTCTCAGAAAACATACAACAGAAAAAAGTTTATTTTTTGGAGCTATTCCAAGCTTATAATACTTCAAAAAGTATAAAATTAGCAAGCACAGTGCTATAATCCAATCTCAACTTAATAAAACTCGTTGCCAATAGACGACCATAAGAGTTTTCCAACAGAAGCATCGACAATAGTATCTCACCTTAAACATTCCCTCTAGCTTATTAGTGAACTGACTGCCACACTCCGTCTTCAACTGCAGTAGAAATACAATCTTGTTAATATCATTGGTAGAAGAAGGATTTACCAAATTATATATTCAGAAACTTTTCACCACTTAACCTTTGATATCATGGATTTCTCTGCATCAATAGAAGCACTTTTTCCCAATAATAATCTTTTTGCAAGATCTTTCTTATAGAACGCTTCACACACATCCTTGCCCTTCATGAAGAAGACAAAAAAGAAAACATGCCTCAGTATCATGCAAGAAAACCAAGATACAAGAACAACAGAAAGCACATGCTAAAGATTTAATCCACTGACACTGGATTACAAAGAAACAACATTACCTGAATGAACCTGAATAAAACCAAAACTTTGTCAAGTGTACCCTCCAACTCCTCTTCTGAAGTACCCTTGTTTCCAGCACGAAGCTTCTCATCCAAAAATTTCGCAATAAGCTCAGCAGGCCGATTCTATTAAAGGCAGGAAACAATTTGATTCTTAGATAACAACATTATGAAATCAACTACAGAATTGCCCGAGCTGAAACTTGGCCACAACAATTAAAACAAGAACACAAGAAAATCATAACTCGGTGACTAGAACATTGCAAATTATGCCCCTAACAAGAGTTCAATAATCTTTTGGTTATTAAGAAAGGAAATTCCATTAAAACAAACATCCGCAGGGAATCATGGGGAGATTAAGCATGAATCATCCACAAATGAAATGTTAGGTTATTTGTTTACGGGCTTGGTAAATGAGGAAGGCATGGACAAACTTGTAACTATGGAATGACACTCAATAACCATTGCTCCAGCACCAAGACAACGTTCACAAAGGCTGTTTAAGTCTCTTGCAGTTGAGCAGGTCCTAGGATATATATAAAAAAAAAAAGAAACAGCATTCTCAAGATTAGCAAATCATATGACAATATATGGAAGGATGCATACCCTAGTCCTGTAGAATCAAGCATGACCCAACAAGATGGATAGAAAATGTAACAGTTAGCAATGAAAACCACTATGGAAGGTGCTTAATCTTTGCAGTTTGACACACTACAAGTTGTTTTGAATTACCCTTCCCATTACAATATTTTATGATATAGAGGTCACATTCTCTCCATAAAAGCAAATATAACATAAAGACGACCACGAAACATAAACAAAGAGAAATAAGACTAACCTGACGAAGATTAATTAGATACTCAAATGCATCCTTTATAGTATTGCAAAATGCTTCATTCTTGGAGAAACTTTCTTCCCATATTCTGTCCAAAGAAGCCTTAAATTCTAACAGCAAGGACACCATATCTTTATCTTTCTCTTCATCCAGGATAACACCTTGTCCAGTTTTTCGTATGTACAAACTGAGGGCCTGTCTTAATGCTTCAAGGGCATTCAACCTCAAGATGAGTGTGTACATTCTGTGAAGGTCCTCAAGCCGATGCCCATCCATTAGCATTGTGAATCCCTGCATTGAACAAGGATAGGATTTTCTACGCTTACCAAACTTTCACTAGATACACAAAAGAAGTAACATACTAAAGCACCTCCATACCTTATCTAGAATGGCAGGTATATGGCGCTCAAGAAGCTGGCTTTCTGCAGTTGCTATCAGTGGTTTTCTAGTGCCTGCATCAAGGTAGATTAAACTTCTTTCATGCTCTTCATGCAACCTGATCTGCAAAATGAACTTTCAAAGGTTAAACATACTATTGTTAACATGTTAATATATCAGAATGTTAAACAAATAATGACATATATAGCAAAACTAACCAGCTAAAATCATCAAAAGAATCAAGAAAGAGAAAAGTACACCTCTACATGCTTCAAATAATCTGGAACATCTGCTTGCTGCATGTATCTCATCCCTTCAGCAGCATAAAATTCAGATGTGTACTCAAGGAATGTCCTCTCAAAGCTTTCTGAATAAATTCCTAAAGAAGTAAACATCTTCAAAAGATGATTCAAAAGCGTCCTATCTACTGCTTCACCTAATCTGCAAAATAAAAGGCAGAAAATCTAGAGTCAAAGATGTAAATCATTCACAACAATCTATAGTCCAGTATCCCAAGAAATTAAGTTCTTTGGTCATCAAATACCATTAGAAACCACAAAATTCGGATGTACAAGACATTCTGTATGTCAAAGTATGGAATGACTGACTTATTCCCCTTAATTTGATCCCTCAGAATCCTGTAAATAAGATGTGCCAACTTTATGAAACTTTAAGAAGCAAGGCCCATGCATCCTCATTCAAATGGCAACTATTTTTTCTTCATTTCATAAACCACCAAGAAGAGTTCCTTCTAAAATTTCGGACATGGAAACAATTTGTCCACGCGAAAAAGGGGAACATACAGACTGTTTCATATAAAGAGTCAAAGGACAATAAGCTCTCAGCAATGAACATTTAAAGGAACTCATAGAAGGTATGCAATAAGAACTGAAATTTTTAACTTCTACTTATTCGCCAAATTAATATGAGCTGTTAGGAGTTGAAACACAGCATGTACTACTCTGTGTCGAGACATCTGTTGAGGGTATAAAATTTAGCAAATCTAAGCTCATGGCTTTTGCTTTTTTATATGTACAACATAACCTTATCGTGCAACCTGCAGATATATTCCCCCATATATGTGTATGAATAATTGTGTATGGGGTGGTGTGTATCGGGCTATTCATATCTAGGGGTGTGATATTATCAAAGAAAAGAAACTACATCCCCAACTACACTCAATTTACTTTGAATCTTAACATTTCTAGATAATGTGTGATATTTAAGCATATTCTCATTTTTCCTGCATAATGAGGAAAACAGAATTACCTTTCCATCTCAATCATCCGCAACAGGCCTGTGACAGTTTTGTGCTCAACTTCTGGAGATAGAGAAAGATATTTCCGGAAAAGTTGCAAACCCATGTCCCACAAGGAACGGACATTTGGGGTCTGTTTCACATATGTCCTATCAAGATACAAAGCTATACCACGAATCATTAGCATCTGGTCACAAAAATCTTGCCAGCATCTCTCAACCAGAGACAAGAAGACCACCAAATCAGGGCTTTGACCAACTAAAGATTGTAAGGCTGCAGCAATATGTGTTTCACACTCTTTTTCAATCCTCAGATAAAGATTTCCTTCCATTTTGTGCAGGCAAAGATCATTAACAGCCTGAGGACAAACAGGTACATCAATTCCAAGACCAGGACAGGAATCACATACGCAAACTTCTAGTTTACTAAGAGTGCAGGACAGAGTAAAACCTACTTGGTAAAGCTTCTCCAAGTCACAAGAATCTGGTTGTTTCAAGAATATAGCTTTGATAGCTGACTGCAACTTTGCCCAGGTGTCCACCTCAAAGTTCTTAGGGAGTGTTGGTTTATCTTCATACAGGAAAAAAAAAATATATTAAAAAACAAGATGAAGGACATCTAGCAGATTTGTGATATGCGCTGTACACTCAGTCTTGAGAATTGCTATAAGCATAAAGCCAAATAAATTATTTTCATCCCGCACTTTTAAGAAATAAAAGCCACAGGAACAAACTTTGCGACAACAGTTGCTTATCCACTGCCTGTAAAGATTCGATGATTAAAATCTCATCTATCCAGAAAATGAATAAAGAAAGGGCAGAACAAACAAAATCTAAACATAATTATTGACATGAACAAAATGCACGAGAATAATGGAAGCAATGATGGGGGAGTTATGAGAAAGAAGAAGAAGAAACCTTCAACCAGATAATTACAATGTCTGATATGCTTCCTGTTAAGTATCAGACAGTGTAGAAAAGCATTTGCCACTACCAAAATGAAAAGCCAGACAAATAAGCACTTAAGATTAACTTCATCGTAAATTATTTTCAGAAATAAGTGGACATTGAAATACCCCTCACAGTATGACATGGAACCATGGGGGGTGGGGTTGGGGTGGGGGAGGGAAAGAGAACAAAATGTCGGAAGCTTTATTAAATCAGGTTAAGTTCTCGGAATCAGTAAGGCAGAAACCATAAAACAAGAGATAGATATAGCGCTTAACAAAAACCCTAACTTAGCCAGAGTTTCAAACTCCTGAACATACAATAACGTTAACACAAGACAAATATACAAGCAATACAAAACCGAGAACCAATACAGCTAATGGCAACCCTGATCCAAAAAATAAAAGTGCTTAAAGTATCCTCCGATCAATTTTCCATGTAAGCACCGTTCTAATCTGTCAATAACCCAACCGATTACCAAAATGGAACCGAATAGTCAATGCAATAAAGATTCAGATCCCAAATTCGACTAATTTATTACGGAAATCCAGAAAAGACATAAACCCAATCTCTCATCCACAGAAATTAACAAATTGAGCAAAACCCTCAACTAATTAAATATCTACAACAACAAATCCCAGGTGGGACATTGCCAAATCACAATAAGAATTCGAGGGAAACGAAACACAAAAAAGGCACCTTTAACAAGCTTAATAACGAGCTTCTTCGCAGGCTGAGGAAGAGTGGCCTTTTTGCGAGCCAAGTTTGCAGCGGTGTGAGAAGCATGATTGGTGTGGAGCTTGGTTTCGTCGTCGAGAGCCATAGTAGAGGGGTCGAAGACCACGTCGTTTTCAGCGAACTGGTGGAGGCCGTTTTTGTTGGAGGAGGTATCGAGAGGAGAGCAGGCGGAGACGGCCAGTGGCTTGGCCTTCTTCATGGTTTGCAAGCTGAAGTCTTCGGCGGCGGTTGTGCAGGTGGTGATGGTGGCAGTGGCAGTGGCAGTGGCAGTGCGTTTGGTGGGGAGAGACATTAACGAAAGAAGTGACTGTGTTCTGGCATTCTATTAAGTGAAGCCAACCAAACATAATAAGATAGGAAAATCAATACAAACGAATATTTGCTTTACATTGTAAATTGGACATGAGAGAGGCACAAGTTGAGGAGGTGAAGGTTTTCTTATTGTCATGATCTCCCAACCTTCCTCCGTCTATGATTTGTATGAATTTAGGACACCGTAATGTCATCAAGAATATATTTTGTATTTTTCCCTTTAATTATTTTATATTGTTGTGCGGTTGTTTTCTTAAATTCGTCGTTCATGACGCTTAATCAATGTTTTAAAAATTGGACCGGACATCGAACCGGTCGAAGGAAGGATTTAAAGTTTAGAGGTTCAACTGGTAGTGAACCGTTATCAAATCGGAATATAATAAATAAGATGAAAATTTTATAAAAATAAATAAAAATAAAATATTTTATTGAAAGGAAAATACACCCATGTTTATTATTATCTAATGAACCAAAAATAAATAAATATG
>JAOTAZ010000002.1:26329713-26346518 GCA_025629785.1 Erythroxylum oxycarpum | reverse complement strand
TATTTGAAAATCTAATGGGTCTGACATAAAAAGCGAATTGAAGAGAGCAAAGATATTTTAATCAAGTTAGACTTGATTGAAAAGTTTGAAAAACTATATGATTAAATATGAGATATTTAATAAATAAGGATAAATATAAGATATTAGATCTTATTCAAATATAATTAGTTTTTAATTAGAAATATTTGTAACTTTAATTAAAGTTTAATTGAAATTTAATTTTAATTTAATTAAATTATTAAAATGTCACAAAACTTATTATAAATAGAATTAAGCTCTAATGGAGTTAGCACTTCTTGCTTAATCATTTCTATAAAAGTTACACAATTCTCTTAACATATTTTGTAGATATAATTAGAGATCATACACTTGTGAGGTTATAGTAGTTGAGGTGAATCGAATTTGAAAATAGAATTTGAAAATGATTCGAGAGAAATAATAAGAATATAATTAGGCTTCAGAATAAAAACTCGAAAGTTACGAGTTAAAAAGTGAATATACAGAGTGGGATTGAGTGACAACAACCAACTAACGACAGTGATCAACTACAGCAAACCTGAAATTTTCAGTCATGGAGAGAAGAGAGTGCTTGCTTACGGATGAATCAGTTGCGGTAGACATCAGCTTATTGGGTGGCTGTGGAGATGACATCGAATGGGTACTCATTTTATGTCCTATTATTTCCAAATCTAGTTGACTAGTTGAATTTGAACAAAGCCTTTGGGCTAATGTCCAAATAGTAGGTGGTGGCATCCAAGAAAGAAAAGAGCAGGTGTAATGGGAGCATAATGCTTCAGGTTGAGGCATTTTACATCTATTTCATGATAGACTTTGATCTGCTAACGAACCACAACCGTTGAAGCCCATGTTAGTGTTGGCTGAATTTGGGCTGAAACAATCTTTATCCTCTCAATTTTCTTCTTTTTCCAATTCGGCGTGCAGGAGGGAGCAGCACGTTGTTAGATCAGATAGATGACTTCCTTCCCTCAAATTTCATTTTTTGCGTGCAAGGCATGACTTGCAAGTGGTTTGCGACCAAACATGTTTGAACTTAAATGGTGCGTTCCTGAACATTACTGGAAACTTGGGCTTGGATGATCTTTGACAACCTCACGCAATCCTATGTTACTCTCAACTAAGCCTAAATCATCCATTATTGAAGAGGTAAACATGATTATTGTCAACTACCTACCTACCTAAAACATTTGCATTCTCTCTTCTGGATAGAAGGAATTTCAGAGGACATGTGTGCACTGTTGTTTAATTAATGGTATACCACAGTTAGTTTTAGTGAACTAAAAGTAATGTGCGTAGCCCTACATTTTTTAAAATATATATAGTTTACATTAATTTACAATCATATAAGATTGTTGTACAATAGTTAAGAAGGATTACATAGATGTATTACTCTCATCTAAAACATAACGATAATTCATGTACAATTAATCTAACAAAGGATATGGGCAAGGGACATTAAAAAGGGAATAAAATAATATCTACTTCAAAAGATTGGGTAGCTTTTCGCCCAAGACAAGTAGTTAGTGGAATTAATTTGTGTCCATCGCGTAAGAAAATTGTTTTCTTCCTCTTTCCCCACCTGGGTCAACACAAAAACAGCAACATACAACCTAATCTTTCCTTTTCTTTTCTTTTTCCTCCTTACTTTCTAATCAGTAGGTCCTTGGCAAAGTTTCTGTAGACAGACGTGGACTGAGAAAGAAAAGAACCAGCATCAGTTTACACTGGACCTCTTCTACATACATAACCATCGTTGTAAGAATGAATACTAAGCTTTGATTGAAGGATAAGGAGAACCATAGCTTAAAAAAAAAAAGTGAAAAACAATGAAGTGACATCCATCAAACTCAGTTGCTTCAAATTAAAGATACGTGACACGGAGAGCTGATTAGCAGTAGAGAGACTTGGATCGACGATATTTCTAAATCAGTCAACTCAATTAGTCACAAGAAATACAGTATGATCCAATTTGACATGACATGGACTTGAAAAGTGTGACCAAACCGTCCTGTGAGCGGTTGGCGACATGTAAGAACAGAATAGTTGCAATTTGTAGGCTTTTTATGCACAAGGACATCTGCTGCAACTTGCTTGTTCCAGAGACCTCGCGTCCAATTACAAGTTATCATTCAATTACCAAATTCATCATTTTTCCCCTGAGAAATTAGGCAAAAGATATTAGACCAAACGCACAGCTGCCTACTTCCCTTCTTATGTTTGTTTACCACAACAGAACTATAATTCAACGTATCTTTGGCAAATTTCATTGTCGATTATCACTGTCGCAACGCAAGAGAACCTGTGTTGCCTTTTCTTTTCTAAATTAATTTATTAGAAAAAAATTTTAATGGGAGCAACTAAGAGAAAAAGATCACGCACTTGATCAGACTGCAAAACAAAGTCGTATATATATCTTCCTCCTACTGGGTAATGTTAAAATGCTAATTTGAGAAAACGAGGGGAGTTCAATGCATGCTTGCCAGTTTTCCTTAAATATCCATTAACTGAGATCTAACTTGCACAACCATCCTCAAGACTTGTTTGCCTATTTCTTGATTGGCGCTACTATTTCACACAGAAACGCTACCAATACTTCAGCATCTTGCAAGCATTAAAAAAAAAAAAAAAGAATTGCAAGTTTTGAACTTGGAAGTAAGTAGGACCTACAATGACTATGTTTTATCTTATCACTACTGGCCTACCCTTTGATCATAGGTTTACTTTATATAAAAAGACATTAAGAAGAGTTCAAAAGGTCTGATTCATGTATCAGGACACAAGTTTTTTCCTAATACTCTCTTAGCAGAGAAACAAAGGAAAAGAAAGAGATGGTGGAAGTTTATACAAATCAGAAAGAAATTTTGTGCATCTTAATAGGAAACGGTAGATAGATAAGAGGAAGAGTAGTTTTACACTTAAAAGTGATAGCGTGCAAATCTCGTGACTAACATGCGTGATTCAGTGGGACACAATTTGCATACAAAGAACCAATTAAAGGGAGATTTTTGGCGTTGTACTCTAATAGTATTGATCCACCAAATCAAAGAAGAAGGCAAAACAAATGACTACTCGTGAACAAATGACGACAGATACTTTCTATCTCTGAGAAATCAATTCCCTTCAATCTCTTAAATGAAAAGATGCCCTTCTTAATTGGGTGTTCCATTATCCAACCACGCCTCGCATTCTCCCATATTCTGTGCACACCATGTGCTACCAAACACAATCCCATCTCACATATCTCTCTATCATAAACACGAAAGCACGACATCTTTGATGAGGATTGAGGAGCCTACTTTTGTCTTGTCAACTTTTGACTATTTAGTCTAATTACCAATAGTTTCTTTCGACTTCTCCTACCAAAGGACATTTGTACCTAATTATATATGGATTCGTGAATTATGATTTTTAGAAGACTTTTGAACTCTATTGGGTGTACGAGTGCATGCACATGGGATAATGTGAAAACCAAAATAACCTTAGTATGATTGAAGAGAGAGCGGAAAGATAAAGCATTTTTAGTTAGTGTGGAAGGGATAAATAAAAAGAAGGCATCATTGCTTTTTGCGCAATTAGAAACCCAACTTAAGGTGCTAACTAAAGCTAGGTAGGTATATTGGCAGTTGGTAGTTTGTTTCTGACTCCTCAGGTCAGTTATGGAATCTCTAATTATTATATGAATACAATTGGGTCATCACATCTTATAATTTGTAAATATTTATTGATGAAAGGAAGAGGCCGATCGAGGACCACATGATTTGCGTCCCATTTCCCTTACATTATTCACTGCTGTGTTGGGAGCTTTTGAGATAAAGAACGAATTTATATGGGTTGGGAGAAGACAAGGTAAATTATCAATAGCCCACGTACCAAAATTTGGATCTACTTGATCCTACCTATCTAAAATTATATGCCAGGTTTATATATATAATTCTGATGTGGTTGTTATTTCGTTCCTAATATATCCTCAATTTCTTGGTCCAAGTTGATTATGAATCTTCAATTATTAGTACACCAATTAGACACATGCAAAGTGCCTTATTGCTCTTTTCCCCTGTCCCTTAACTTACAGGCTTATTATGAAATTTCACTTGAGTCAAATAACCTCATCTCTAACCAGACATAGCTCACTTTTAAGGTCTTTTCTTACTCACGGGAAGGCTTGAATGACTGACTGACTATGTTTTTGTCATTCTATTTTCCAGTACTGATGTTGTAATTGTTGCAATCCTAATCCTATGGTTTTCTGAAAAATAATTGAATGAAGTCTAGCTACCTAGGGGGGGAAAAAGCAAAGCCTTCTCCGTAGGGAACAATATCTACCAAAAAGGTTGACACTTCTTAGTGCCTCAGCAAAGCTAATGCTAGAGTGACTAGGTACACTCTTCTGTATGTCTCTCTATCCCTACCTAGTAGGTAGATATCGGGAATATGCTTGGAGATGATTTGTTCTAGGGCTCTAACGGATCATCACATGTGCGGAGCACACATGTCTACCCATGTGTACACGTGAGAGATTTCCATCTTTATTTCGCATTTGCCACACACATGGACATGCCCTATCTGCATTTCATCTACACCGATTAACAAAATAGTTTATTTAAACAGTTGCAAAAATAATAATTAAGCTTCCCTTCCCTTTTCCCCTTCAACCGTGTACGTTCTAATTAGAGAAACTGTATTCATTTTAAAAGGTACAAAATCTCACTTAATTTTTTTATTAAAATTTTTATAAGTATTTAAATATGTGAATATCTCTATTTTTCATAGATTTATTTTTTTAAAAATTATATTTCAAATTCACTTTACTTTCTCGTTAACCAAACAGAGCCCTACTGTATTTGCTTTTGTTTTTTCAATGTATGGAGGAGTCACTGAACCATACATAGATACAAAACCAGATGTGGTTCTCATCTTCTGAAAATGCCACTTTTATAAGTTTCTGACGTTGATGAGAGAATTACTACTATATAAACCTCTTCATTTCTTTCATGCATGCATGATATACTGCTATTCATCCAATACCAGAGATAATTTTACTCGAGGGTAAACTAATAAATTGGTAGTCTGACAATGGTCGCTAGCTAAATACCTAATTTACTTGCAATTGTCAATGATCATTGACTAATAATACCCACTTTACCCATGATATGGAGACTTGAACGTAATCGTATCCTACTACTACCAAACAACTGATTTTTGCACCCTCGCAGACCATGGAGCCTGGCTGCCCAACTTTTTGACCTGTTATGGGAGTTATTTGGCCACTAAAAGATCTTATTGTCAAGACTTATTTCTTATTTTATTAATTATATTATTGAAATGGCATTTTCTATGTTTCTCTTCATCTTGTTTGAGGGAGTTTGGGGTTAACAAAACTTCTACCGTAGTCAACTCCCACTTCTGGACGTAAAACTTATATCCTAAATTTTAGGAGGAGTTTCAGCAAAGGGAAATGCTGTAATTATGAGTTCTAGACCGTCGAAACTACACTGCAATACCCGAGCCATAAGTAATTAAGATAGTATACCATTCTTTTCTATTAATGATGGATTTAATATATAGATTTAAAAGCGTATTTTCTTGACCCTACTAGCTATATCCCAAGATAAATGTTAGCTTCATCAGTTAGCTCACTAATCTATCTTAAAACGTTATACTAATGATTGCGCCGAATTAGGTCCACTGTGAAATTTAAATCTAAAGCCAATATTCTCTTTGCCATATCGTGCAATTCATGTGCCATCCAATTATACCGACAATGTGCATTATCATTTTAGTTCTAATCTATTGATTAATTAAATGTTTAATCATGTGCAAACCAAATTAAATTACTCCAACATATACACTAATTTAGCGTCCCCGGAATCCCCAAAGAAGCTATTCAAAGATGCTGGTTTATAATTGGTGACAACATGTTGAATGTATTACTGAATCTTTGAGTGCTAATCATGTAACCCTTCTGGTCCGGTACTTAATCACATCCATCGGTAAGCAGTATCACAAACGTAATAGATTATACATCCGTTAAATGATATATTGTAAGGATATGGAATGGTAGTTTTTCATCCTTTATTTGACAATTAAATAATGTTCAAATCAAAATGCAGGTGTTTTTGACTAATACAAAGCTTTTTTTTTTATAATTACTTTATGATAAACCCTCGAGTTGTATATAGCTATGATCAACTTTAAGTTTTTAGCACATTTTACCCGTTATCATGAGGCCTCTTGTTGGATTTTTGAAGTTGTCAGCCAATCTTATGAGCTGTGACCAATGAAGTGTCACTTTTCAACAAATTTCCATCTTCTGCAAGTTGCTCAAAGCTGGATATATATGAATGCCACTCGAAAACAATCTGTTAAATTGTGCCGAACAGATGGTGAGACATACCCACTAGTCCTTAGGATTTGTCCTAAACCGCTAATTATCTGTATGTCTCTTTGGAATGACGTATTCATGAGGCTGTGGCCATGGCTAGCTCGACAACTTCCAGCAAGTTGCATAGGAGTACATCATTGTACTTCAAGCTCAACAGTGCAGGAGTTGTCTATTCCTAAGATGTATTATGAAGGTCGGGAGACTATGTGGTGCATATGATAGATGCTTCAACTTGTATAATATGGTCGCAGAATTAGATAGCTAGCTATCTACTTGTTGGTGTTGTATTTAATACAAAGAATTCTGGTTATAAGTTTTTCCCTTTTTAGATACATATATAAACCAAGAAGGAAGAAGTTTAATCTTTCTTGAGGAGTAATGGCGCTAGCAAAGAAAGCTGCAATTAACCTTTTCTACCAAATAATTGATATGTGCGTGTGTGTCGGTATGGAATGTTACAATCTGATGCAAATTTTCATAAATTGAAAAGATGCAAGCAAGTGAAAGTGAAACATAAATATTAAAGTAATTTTAAAGTTTGTCATGAATTAATGAAATATAGGGGTTATTAAAGCTTTGAACGGCTCTTTTTCACCACATTAATATATTAGACTATTAGTAGATGTATAATAATGTCTTGATTTTATTGGTTAAGATCGATGTAGTACGTGCATAATTAGTTGAACTTCTTAGTTTAATACAAAAATATGTTAATGTAATGTGACAAGATGCTCAATCAACTTCATTTCATTTACTCAAATGTCACATGAACTCAACCCAAATCAGAGACTTCTACATAGAAACAAACATCATAGAAAAGAATCGGATTTTTATTTTTATTATATGCACATATATATATATTGTAAGGACTAAGGAGCAGGATATGAATTAATACAGTAGCAAACAACAATCGGAATGAGAAATTTTCAAAATGAAGGTAATGCACGCGACTAACATGAAAGAAGTTAGCACAAGAAAATATTAAGAACAGTAACGCTCGTTAACAATGTGGTTGTTTGTTGCTGTCCATATACTCACACAGATATATGTGTGTGTGTGTGTAATTGCTTATGAGATGGCCCATTTATGTTTTTTGCATACCAGCAATAAAAAGTGGTGTCCATTACTATTGAACTGCGTGGCCGACTGATAACCGTAATCCACTTCTGCTTTCAGACAAATATGCGTTATTTTTTCTATATGGTTTAAATCATTCAGCATTTGGATTCCTCGTTTCCCTTTTTGGTGGTCTACTAGACATAAATGAATGGATAAATATTTTTCTACAACCGTATATACTCTTACAGTCGATGTTGCATAAAATCAAATCCGTGCATGTGCAGCCCAATACGTTCCTAAGCCAATTGATTTGTTTCCCACATGGTACAGAGACGCCACAGGAAATCTGGGGCTCTGTGTGTCCTGTCTGCTCCTTTGATATATATGGTCCCCTTTTTCTTCATCCTAACTTCCTACTCAACTCTAGCATATGTAGCGAGGTGTGGGTATGAAAACATGTCCCTTGGTTCTTAAGTTCGTGTCACTAAAGCATTTTATAATGCCATTCAACTATTTACCTTTTACGTAATATGTTAACGTAGCTAGGGAAAACTATCCCATGTAATAATTTAAGGATAATTAGCAAGTAACTCTCCTGTTTTCTTTTATATATTTTTTTAAGGTAACTAAGTTGGAAAGGAGATTTATGTTGTCCGTTGTAAATTCCTAAAGAAGTACAATAGCTAAAGAAGATGTGCACTAGCTCCTAAAGTTGGGTGTCCACAATTACATTGTCACCGAAACCACACTAGGTTTTGAAGTGTTATGGTACGCGGACATGTGGATCTATCGGGACTTACCAATTTGTTTCAAGATTCATCCAATGGTTTTCAACAAAAAGAGCATCTTTGCCTAACCATTTTATATCTATGTGTGGGGAATTAAAAATTTTTAAAGACAAAATTAGCACTTGCCCTTGTTTTGGAGTCATCCATGACATTAGACATACATTGTTCCATGTACTAATCTAATCATTAGAATATTAAACGCGAGAGGAGAGTGAGAGTTTTGATTGGATGTTTCAACTCTCTCTTATCATTATAACTCAGATAGAGAGGGAGAGGCAGGTAGCTTTATTTTATTTTATTTTTGGTTTAAGAGAAATAAAATCTCCGAGTAAGAGATTTGCTTTCAAGAAATGACAATATGAACAGATGTGCAAACGCTGTTTAAAATTGGGGCTCCTAACTTTCACTTGCCTCCCAGTCGAGGAGTATATAAGATATTTACAAAAGGATCATACAAAATAACAAGCTTCCAAGCGGCTGTCAACTACAGTCCAAAGAATAAATCGCGATTTGAAGGACAGAACATTGATATAAACTAAAAAGAAATTAAATTTAAGGAAAATTTAATGCTAGTAAAGTTTGGCTAGGCTAGGCTAGGATAGGGTAATATTGATCACATTATCAAAACATTAAATAAGTGGCCAAAACATACACATCCCCACTCTAAGCTTCAGCTACACTGAGGGTGCCTAGCAGAGGAAACTTGAAGAAACTAGATTTGATTAGCACATCACTTTTCATTCTTTTTTATCCAATGGCTCTCCTCAAAAAGTATGTGTTGTGTCCATGCCGGGACCGCAACCATGCACTATAAGGGAATAGATCACTAAATTCCAAAGACAGGTGTGTACTATCAGCAATCCTCCTGTTAAGGGAATCGATGAAGTGATTGGATCTCTGGTCCTAAAGCCTACAAATATGTAATTGAATGCTATTTTTCGCCTAGATGGAAACAAATGGGGGACCTCCAAACCAGATGCCGTATCGTTACATGACACCAAGAAATGATGGGGAATATCTGTTAGTGTTATCAATAACATCATGAATTTTGGATGTAACATGAATATTTCATTAGATCATATTTCATCCAAACATGCATGCTAAAGGAATTAAAAGCAATTTTAACCACCCCATTCGCAATCGCATCTTAAATTTACATGCAAATAATGATGAACAGGAGTTACTTTTCAACTACAAGTTACAGATATAATCATGGATCGCAATAACGTTCATTTAAAGTGGGAGTCGTAAGTTTAGATGTTGCATGAAATGGATAAGCTCATTACCAAAAGCAATAAAAATGTGGAAACTATCTACTACATCAATT
Source organism: Erythroxylum oxycarpum (assembly GCA_025629785.1). Lineage (NCBI taxonomy): Eukaryota > Viridiplantae > Streptophyta > Magnoliopsida > Malpighiales > Erythroxylaceae > Erythroxylum > Erythroxylum oxycarpum. The sequence continues at coordinate 26,336,944 of JAOTAZ010000002.1, read as the reverse complement.
TGTTGGTAAAAAGATAATACACGCTATATGTTACAAGTGTTTGATCAATCAAGAAGGTTATAGCGTTAGAGATGTGAATAAGGGGCCAATGTTATGAATGGTGAAGAAGGGAAATGGAAAATAAAGCAGACTAATAGGTAGGGGTCCAGGGTTAGGAAAATGGTCAGATGCGTCGATAGAGAAGACGCCACTCCTCATAGTCCCATGTCAATAAGGTTAGCATTTGCACATATGTTGTGAGGGTGTCCGTGTGAACGTGTGGGCCATTTTGATGTGACCAAAATTTCGTCGAAAACGGCCACGTGGGTTGGTTCTCAGGACCAAAAAGAATTGAGGTTTGAGTTTGAGGAAAGATGCAAGAACGCGGAGTTAGTTAAAAATGCCTTTTCGATCATGGTGGATCGTTCACTTACACTAGGATTTTTCTTTTCCTTTTAGTTTTCGGGGCGGAGGGGTGGGGGTGGGGAGAGTTATTGTTTGCCAGTTACTTTTATATGCTTATAAGTGTCTCTCTCACTCTTAATGCTCACTCCTATTGGTCCCTGATTTTCGGTCTCCTCCGTAAACCAAGTCGTGAACAATTCCAAGGTTGTGGTCTTGGACGATTGTCCCACGCATAACATCAAATACCTATTCTATTTATGAATTCCAATTTCCAACCATTTCCTAGTGTATTTTTTGAAGCTTCTTGATTGTATTTCGTAAAATGTCAACCTCCAAGTGCCTTTTGGCGAATCCACCACGTGGTCTTCCCTTAGTTGTTTGAGGTGGATCCCCATTCATTACAACCATACCCCTCCTCCCATTTCTATTTATACCATCTTCATTTCTCTCCCTTTCTCTCCAAACTTCATCTTCTACTCTCTCTCTCCGTCTCCCTCTCTCTCTCTTTCCCCTCTCACAAGACCACTAAATCATCACCAAAATCCTTTTCTTTGAGAGAACCCCACAGCCATGTCTGCTTCTACTAGAGTTCCCAACTCAAGTTGTTGGGCCATAACCCAAATTCCTCACCATCTCCCTTCTTCCTCCTCCTCCTTTTCACCACTCGAAGTGGGCTCTTTCAGTTTGACGAAGAACAAGCCCAACAGTAAAAGCACTAGCATTCACTGCGCTCTTCACACTCCCTCAGTCCTCCATTTCCCCAAACAGCCCTACCCAACCCCAGTAATTACCAGAGAAGACAATTCGGCAGTAACTGTGAAAACCAGAAACCTCCGACATCAACAGCAGCAGCAACAGCAGTGGAATCTCTTTCAAAGAGCAGCAGCAACAGCTTTAGATATTGCAGAAGGCGTTTTGGTCTCACGCGAGCGTCAACACCCTCTTCCCAAAACAGCTGACCCTTGTGTCCAAATAGCCGGAAACTTTGCTCCAGTGCCGGAACAGCCCGTCCGACATGCACTTCCAGTCATAGGAACGATCCCTGAATGTATAAATGGGGTTTATATCAGAAACGGAGCGAACCCACTTTTCGAGCCTGTCGCTGGGCATCACTTCTTTGACGGTGATGGGATGGTCCACGCCGTTACGATCGAAAACGGTAACGCTAGCTACGCCTGCCGTTTCACCCAAACAGAAAGACTGAAGCAAGAGAAAGTGTTGGGCAAACCAGTGTTTCCTAAAGCAATTGGCGAGCTCCATGGTCACTCTGGCATAGCAAGATTACTCCTTTTCTATGCCAGAGGATTGTGTGGCCTTCTTGATCACACACAAGGCACTGGAGTGGCAAACGCCGGCTTAGTTTACTTCAATGACAGACTTCTCGCTATGTCGGAAGACGATCTTCCTTATCAAGTACGCATCACTGCAAGTGGTGATCTAGAAACAGTTGGTAGATACAATTTCAGTGGTCAACTCAAACACACAATGATTGCTCACCCCAAGATTGATCCCGTTTCTAAAGAGCTCTTTGCTCTTAGCTACGATGTTGTCCAAAAACCTTACCTTAAGTACTTTCGATTCCGTCCCGACGGAGAAAAATTGCCGGATGTCGATATTCAGCTTCCAGTGCCAACCATGATGCATGATTTCGCTATCACTGAAAATTTTGTGGTCATCCCAGATCAACAAGTGGTGTTTAAACTTCAAGAAATGATAAGAGGAGGATCTCCTGTTATTTACGACAAGAATAAGAAGTCTCGGTTTGGAATTCTTGCAAAAAATGCTCGCGATGCCAATGATATTATCTGGATTGAATCACCGGAAACTTTCTGTTTCCACTTATGGAATGCATGGGAAGAACCGGAATCCGATGAGGTCGTCGTGATTGGATCTTGCATGACTCCTCCGGATTCAATTTTCAACGAATGTGAAGAGAGTTTAAAGAGTGTGTTATCAGAAATTAGACTCAATTTAAAGACAGGCAAGTCCACGCGCCGCCCCATAATCGAAGAATCAGGACAAATGAACTTAGAAGCCGGAATGGTGAACCGGAACCGACTGGGAAGAAAGACTCAATATGCTTATTTAGCCATTGCTGAGCCATGGCCTAAAGTATCAGGCTTTGCTAAGGTCGATCTTTCCACCGGAGAAGTGAAGAAGTATACATATGGTGAGAAAAGATATGGTGGTGAGCCGTTCTTCTTGCCAAAGGGTCCAAATTTTGAAGCTGAAGATGATGGCTACATTCTTACTTTTGTTCACGATGAAAAGACATGGAAATCAGAGCTTCATATAGTGAACGCCATGAATTTACAGTTAGAGGCTTCGGTGAAGTTGCCATCAAGGGTGCCGTACGGTTTTCATGGCACTTTTATAGACTCAAAGGACTTGGAGAATCAGGTTTAGGTTTAAAGAGATAGGGTGGCTTTTAAACGGAGTTACTAGTAAGTTGTTGTGACTGTGAAAATTTACTTGTTCAGAAGATTTTACCTGAGGGATTGCTTTGGATGACAGTCCCCGGAGTCTCCTGGACAATTAAAACCCTAACAACCCCTTTGGTTTTTTGTTAGGTTGTTTTAGACCTTGAAATCAGGTTTTGGGGAACCAGCTTGCAGCTATTGGACAGTAGGTAGAGTGTAGCTCAGCTGGTTTTCTGTTTTTTTTTTAATATATAATTATTTTCTTGTGTTATATTTTCATTTGTAGGTAATGAAAATTTACAGCCTTTTTTTTTACGTTGGAAGGCTTTGGGGACTCTAATCAATTTGGATTTGAAGCTTAAATAGGGTTCTCATTAAATGGACAATCAAAATATTAACACTCGTTGGTCTGAAATGGTCAATTCTTAATCAGAAGTCTTGTTCAATCACTTTCACTATGCCACTTGAAACTTATTTTGTGATTGGACACACGTTGTCGTAGGAATGGTAGATACTTGGCACAACTTTGCTCTATCTTCTATGTTTCAAAGTGCTCTTCTTTTTCGTTTCATCCGATTTTGGTTCCATCCACTAAAGCAAACCTAGCTATATATGTGCATATATACCTTTAAAATCCATGTACAGAAAACGAAAAAGGTAAAAGATTTTTTTATTTATATAATAATAAAATGGGGATCTGAACATTTTTTTAAAAAATAAAGAGACACTTCCATTCCATGTGAATATAATAAATAGAAGTCGTTTTACTTTTACCCCAAGGCACAGTTGAATTTGATTACGTAATTTTCCGACCTCATTATCATGGTGCCACAATTAAACGTGTTTCTTTCAGTAAATTTTAAACTTACAAAGAGGGTGGACTAAATTTGGAGGAGATGTGATGGGAAATTGTTGGTACATAAATGCATGGTAAGGTATATAACTTAGAGAAGAGGAATAAAAAAGAGAGTGAGAATGAATTATAAATATTATATATGTATCTCATTCAAAAAAGAATATTATATATGTATTCCGTGTCATTGGTGCATTCCGTCATTGATGGCATATATGTTTTCAAAAAAAAAAAATCATTCATGGTTATTCAATTGGGTGGTCACAAAATTAAGTTGCGATGTAGATAGTTGAACGTCCGTAGTTGATCATTGCTATTCGAAATAGGTTCGTATCATAAAATTATGCTAACGCTCATGTGGAATGGAAATGGATCCGGTTCGGTTCAATGAGAGTTGTGAGAAAAACATTATCTTTTTCTTTCCCAAAAAAAGAGAAAAAGAGAAAGGCCCAAAACCCGAAATACCCACCAAACGGTTAGGGGGGCTTTCAACCAATTTTAAATGTAGTCAGAGCCGTCGAATGCGCTCTGTCGGTTATGTAAAATGCCTTGCATTTGAAGAACCGTTTGCATCACTTGCTTGGGACCTTCTTACGTCACTAACACTCATTCCACGTAGTAACAAATAATTACAATCAGGACAACCCTTTTTTTACCACTTAGCTTATTCAAATTTAAATTCATATCTAAATTACTAAGATCAATACCAATGATTAATTTTAATACTTTTTATATAATAAATAATAGTAGCTTGTACTATTTTTTTAATACACTGCTTAAAATGCGTATTTATCATATTACTAAAAGCCAATAAATATTCGTCGTGATTGTGATGATTTATGTGACAGCTGAAAGAGTGATAATAAACATATTTTTCTTTGAGATAAGTTTTGTTGTGTTTTTTTGTTTTGAAAGCTAAAGCACTTGAAATGTTCAATCAAATACCCTATCAATCTAATTGGATAAAAGAAAATACTCAAAAAATAGAAACTGTTGTGGTTACTCTAGTAATTATAAAAACAAAAATTAGCATGTTTCATTACAATATCACATATCATTTCAAAAAATAAATAATTAAAAAAATTGTCACATATTATTTTTATAAAAATGCTAGCATAGATGGGTTGACTAATTTCCAATTGTCATGGGAAGAATGTAATTAATTATATTGATGGAGACATTATCTTGTTAAAAGAAGTGACATGGAGAAGCTTATGAACAAAGAAATATATATTTATAAAAAGCAAAATCTTTTTTATTTTGCCGGTGAATGAATGTTGGCCATAACTTTACAATGCTTGTGGGGTTGCTAAAAGCACCATTTGACTTTTATCGTAGGTTGTCCTAGAAAGTCTTGGTCTTCACATCCAAAAGAGGTCATTTGGAGACATACGGCCCTTAAAAGATGGCTTTTCTTTCCCATGACTCCGATGAAATATATATGGTATATAACAAAATGGCCCCCATCCATCAATTTAATTTTTGCCTGACAGGTCATTAAATCCGTCTCTTTTCCATATAACTTCCACACCACCGAAGAATTAATCATTCCTTGAGATTGGATTCAAAATTTGTTGGCTTGGAAATTACAGGGCTTGAGAACAGCAATCGAGAAAAGCAAATTAGAGGTAGTGTCCGTCAAGAAATGCATGCCCATTTTCTAGCTTGTTCGATACTTTAAGACGAGGGGGCCAAAAGTCACAAAACAAAAAACGCTAAAAAAAGATGGTTAAATTTTCAAAAATAACCGTCTTCATACATATATGATTAACTTAAGTAATTACAAGGTTAAATTTTTAAAAGTAACCGTCTTCTTGTATATATATATATATATATATGCTTAACTTAATCCTTCAACATTAATTACATAACTTGGAATTAACAAAGAGAAAACTTCAATAATCATATATGATTTGTAAGCAATGAGAGTGTCATCCTGCGTGGAGAGAACAATCACCGTAGAAAGAATCACCTACATATGTCTTGGTGCTTGACTGGTAGCACCCCTAGCATGTGTTGATCTAACCATGGACCATCAGTCTAAATGTCAATTGAATGTGCTGATAATGAAATATCTGATTAACATGTTGAAGACAGCAACATGTATGGAATTCTCTTAAAATTTCGGTTTTTCTATATTTGAATAGGGATTATAAACAAGGTCAATTAACCAATTAAAAGCCGTGAAACTGATCTAAAACGTCATTATGCTTACCTGGATGGCGTGTTTTGCACTTAAAAGACATACGAATCTCATTAGGAACTTGTCTCCTTGTGCAGGAATAATTCCACCGACCATTGGTACCACAATGAAACAAACAACTGTAGCGTTAAAATGTCAAGTTAAACTCCCCTGTTTTATCTAATCTTCTTTCTAGTCGATAGGTAAGTAGTGGTCCTGGCTAGTTAAATCCAGCAGCCGACCACGCAAGCAGGTTTGATTTTTGTAAGTGCCTGTGCTTCAGTGCTTGTAAGCTTGGAATTACTGATACAGCCTCTATTTAATCCACAGGTACCAAAAACGTAAGCAGAATACAAAAAGACAACGTTATTTCCCTTGTGTCTTCTTGCGCATACAATTTCAACACAAACGGCCTTAACTTAGTGATATGATATTGTGGAATATAAAAACTTACCTAAGACTTTTTTTGATTGATCACTTGATCTTCAACCAAGAAGAATGTTCGAATAAGAAGAGGAAAACAAAGTTTGTTTCAAGTGATTTCTAACCCAACCCTTAAGAACATGTATAACCCAATTCATGAACAATACAACAAGAAGAAGAGAACAAAGTTTGTTTCAAGAGATTTGTAACCCAACCACTTAAGAACATGCATAACCCAATTCAAGCAAATTATAAATTGAACGACACAAGAATAAAAAAAGAACAACCAATAAAGACGCCACTAATTAATGAAACAAAATCAATTAGATAAGTCGTATATAAAATATGAAAATTGTGCAACATTCTAATTATTCAACAAGAATAATAATAAGGATAAACCTCACAAAACAATGTCATAAAATTGTGTCCCTTAGTGATAGACGAACCTCCTTATATGTAGAAGAAGGGTTGACTGAAAATTAAGGAACATGAATTTCCTTAAACTTATAATTAAACCTAATACGAAACTAACTTTTTGGAAACAAGAGACCTTATAGGATTTGGTCAATTGTTCCTTACAAAGAAGGAAACCTTACAAAGAAGGAAACCTACTAATAGTAAATTCGGCCATGGGCCTTATTTGTCAAGATGGGTTGGCTCAACTTCTTCAAGACTTATTAAGTGGACTTGCTTGGACTCCTTAATTGAAACAACTTAGACTTGGGCTTGAGAATGAGCTTCTTTAATTAAGGGTTCATTTAGTTCCACTTTTATTTTTCTGTTGTCGTTTTTGGTTTCTATTTCCTGTTTTTAGTTTATGTTTTTTCTAAAAAAATGAAAATTTGTTTGGTTGAAATTTGCAATATAAAAATTGAAAATAAAAACATGTTTGTTGAAATTTCTAACAAAAAACTGAAAACAAAAATATGTTTTGGTTGAGATTTCTAACAAAAAATTGAAAACAAAAAC
>JAOTAZ010000002.1:26315374-26325448 GCA_025629785.1 Erythroxylum oxycarpum | reverse complement strand
GATTCTGATGATGGATTTCTGGATTGAGATTTATGAAGTGTATTAGGTATAGGATTGTGTTGTGTATGCTGGATTTCTGAACAGGAGGTCCGATGATGGTTGTTAAGGTTGGATGTGATTTTAGAAGTGTGTTTTAAAACATTGTAGATTTTTGGGTTTTGTAGAATGCAGCCGTTATGCTGCCGGATTTTTTGTTAAAATGATTGAGTAAAGAATAAGAATAAAAATAAATGTTTCTTAAAGATGAAATTGAGATACGGTTTGATTAAGAAAAATTTTATGAATTAAGCATTATTGAGGATGAAATTTCCAGTAGGGAAATTGTATGGATTTGTTGGTTTTGAATAAGATTGAATAAAGATGAAAAGGAAAAAAAATGGTATGAGAAAGAAAAAAATTTATACCAGTTTTCGGATGGATTAGTCTAAGGTTTCAAACGCGACGCTTTGCAAACATTTTCGTTATCCGGATGTCGAACTTCGCTTCATTTTTGTTTCGCTCCGATTAGTTTCCGTTAATTCGATTTCCGCTTTCGCATCCGTTTTCGTGATTTGTTCTCCGCTTTTGATTTGGTTCGCATCGGATTCTTTCGTTGTTGTTTCACCCTTTTGATTCGCTTTCGATACTTCCGCTAAATAAATTTCGATCCGTTCCTCCGATTTTTCGATCCGATTCCTTTTAATTCGATGTTTTCATTTTCCGCTTTTCCTGTTGGGATCTGGTTCCCAGATCGGGTCCGAACAAACATGCATAACCCAATTCAGGCAAATTATGAATTGAACAACATAAGATTGAAAGAAGAATAACAAATCAAGATGCCACTAATTGATGAAATAAAATCAATTAGATAAGTCGCATACAAAGCATGAAAATCATGAAACACATTCTAATTATTTAGCAAGAATAATAATAAGGTTAAACCTCACAAAATATTGTCATAAATTTGTGTCCCCTAGTGATAGCCGAACCTCCCTATATATTGGAGAAGAGTCGACAAAAAATTAAGGAAAAGAAATTAAATTAAACCTATAATTACTTAACCTACTAGGAAATGAACTTTTTGGAAACAAGAGACCTTATAAGATTTGGTCAAAGAAGCCTACTAATCTTAAATTACTTAACCTACTAGGAAACTAACTTTTAGGAAATAAAAGACCTTATAGGATTTGTTCAATTGTTCCTTATAAAGAAGGAAACCTACTCATAGTAAATTCAGCCATAGGCCTTGTTTGTCAATTTAAGGCCTATTTTCAAAATCAAAATCAAAATCACAAACCAAAACTCTTATTCATTTTCCATATTTCCTAAAAATATAAAATCATAAGTAAAGATGAATGAGCTTCAAAACCTATATCAATAACTCAATATTCAAAGCTTCTACTCATGATCAATTAACATTCATCACCTTTTGAAATTGAGTAATCTAGAGGTAGACTTGGATAAAAGGTGTTTAAATAAGATATTTTCACAGGTACACTCATACACCATTTATGATCATAACAATCCACAACTTTGCATATTATTTCATTTCTCCACCATTAAAAGTCACATGCATAATCATGAATCAAATGAATTTTCTAGATGTGTAATGTGGGCAACGGTAAGGTGAGATGTATTTTGGGTAATGTAGCATAAAATCCATAAAGCTAATAAAGCAAACGCAACACTCAATGAAATATCAAGTGTACATGTTAACATTCATTGAAAATTAGGTATTGTCAGCTATGATAAATGTAACAATTACATTTTATAACTCAATTTAGCTCTTACACCATAAAACACATGAACATAACACAGAGAGTGCTCCACCCAAAACAACATCTGCCTCATATACAATATATTGAAACTACCTATTCAATACAACTTAAGGAGGAGAAACAAGTAATTAACGACTTTTCAAAACAATTGTATTTCCTCCTTGATATTTTTGTTCAAACTTAAAAATTATTATTTATTATTTTATTTTCTTTCTTTTTTCAAATATAATGGTGAAAGAAGCTTCATCAATATGGAAATTCATAATATGACATTTTTACAAATATAAGTAACTCATATGTATGCATACCCTTACACTTAGGCTTTTGTACACTTGTAGTCATCAATAATTAATAGATGCTCCATTAGGTTTAGGGCTTGGGTAGGACATTTGGTTAGGTTTAAAAGCATGTAAAGTGGTTTATACAAAAGGAAAGGCTACGAAAGCTTAAAGGGGGTTAATAAAGGAAAATTCATATAAATGGGTAAGCTATTTGGCTAATGTAGCTCTTAAACAACAAATAAAACCTAATAATTTTCATGATAAGGCATGGTTAAAATGTGGTCTTAAATAAAAAATCAATCCAAAGTTAGCATTTACATGTCACGAAGATCACACATAACAAAAGATAGTGAGACTGATATGGATGTGTCAGTTTAATACTACTCAAAATCTCACAAGTTTTTGTCTACCACTAGTCACCACTCTTTTAAGGATAATTCATATTAACCAATCACAAGAGAAAAGTATATGATAAAGTTGCCATGGATTTTTCTAGTCAATTCATACTTTAATTATGACTATATAATCTTAAAAGCAATAGAAAACAATTTTTTTTTGATTTTGTTTGTTTGATTTTGAACAGTGCCTAAGAAGCCATATAAGCAATAATTAAGCTCAAAGATGTATGCATAAAAACTAATATCCCTACCCCCACACTTAAAACTTTCATTGTCCCTAATGTAACATCAAATGCAAGAAATGGAACATTTAACGAAAATAACAAATGCAAAAATGTAAATAAATAAAAATTGACTTTTCTTGGGTTACCTCCTAAGTAGCGCCTTTGTTTATTATCGTTGGCTTGACTCCCTGTTGCTTGCATTAAGGGATACTAATCATGTCTTCTAGCATCAACACTTCCAAATCCTTCATTTGGAAACCTTTATAATACGACTTCAAGCAATGATCATTCACTTTAAATGTCTTGACGATTTTCAGACTCTGTATCTCTACGACACCAAAAGGAAAGACATGAGTAACAACAAATGGACCAACCTAGCGAGAACACAACTTACAAAAAAATAATTTGAGCTTGGAGTGATATAGTTGCACTTTTTAGCTCACTGAGAAGTTTTTCCTTGAAATCAACTTATCATGAAAAGCCTTTGTCTTCTCCTTACATATAATTGCACTCTAATAGGAATCATTCCTCACCTTTGATTCTTACAGTTGTAACTTCCTATACACACCTGCATCATCTAAATTCATGTTACATCTTTTGATAGCCCAATATGCCTTGTGTTGTAATTCCACTAGAATATGACATGGCTTCCCAAATACCTGTGTTAGACCTTGTTTTCTTTCTAAATTGCTTAATTGATTGTTTATGTTATTTATTTGGTTTAAATTTTCTTTTGTGTTAGATTTTGTCTTTAATTAGAATTAGAGGAAGGATTAAAAATTTGAATTGAATTGGAAATAAAAGGAAGTGTTGGGGTTAGTTAGATTGTAACTAAGTTAGTGTAAGTGATTGGAGGGAGTTAGAAACCAACCAAAGGCATAGTTGACAAGGGACATTAAGTGAAGGGCATTTTTGGAAGTTCAAGAGGGAAATAAAAAGACAAATTTGAGAGGGAGAGGGGTAAGTGTCGTGGAGAGTGAGAGAAGATAGAGAGAAGACGTGGGAGAAGAGGAGAAGAAGAAGAGAAACCGAAAATCCAAGCGGAAAGGGGAGAAATTTCGTGGATCAAAGGAAAATCCAAGCTTCCAAGGTAAGTCTTCTTCATTTCTTCTTGTCTTATTGGAGATTCAAGGAGTAGTTGTGTTTTAATGAAAAGTTCTAGAGAGAGAAAGGTGTGTTATGAGGAAGAAGATGATAGTTTTCCCAGGGGTTTTGGGTTTTAAGCTAAGTTTTGAGAGTTCTAACTTAGATTGTATATGGGTAGAATGAATTGAAGTTTGCTTAAGGTTTTAGGGTTTTGATGATTAAAGGAAATTTGGGGATTTCTCCCAATTGGGTGATTCATGGTATTTTTTGTTATGTTTAGGCAATCAAGAGGCTATCCAAGAGCAAAAGGAAGGAAGCCATTAATTTTGAGAATTTCCAAGTTCAAGGTGGGTAAATCCTTTATAGTTTATGTGTGAAAAGGGCAAAATGTTTGTGTGTGCTATGTGAAATGATTTGCTTAGAATGATTGTTGTGTTAATATGATGTTTATCAAATTGATGAAATAAAGAAAATTGTGAATATGCCATGTTATGCATTGAGCATGCTTGACATTTTGATACAATTGTATGCCATCGAATGAAACCATGGCATTTTGAGTATGAATGGATTATGTGCTTGTTTGGGCGAGAGAGGAACCGTTTCGAGTCACGTGCACGTTGACGACCTAAGCCTTCTCCCGGTTGGCCGCTTGTGGCCCACGAGATCTAAAAATGGACTCGTTTCATTCATGACGTAAACTTTGGTTTCGTCGTTTTGTTCACGGAACCCTCAAGCCATTGAATTGTGCATTGCATTTGATGACCTATAAGTGCCTTATTGCATTTATTATATGATTGTGATTTAAATTGAGAAATGTATGTGATTGAAGATATTGAATTGTCATTGTTTTATTTATGCCTATACATGCTTGTCTTTGTGTATGGTTATTGTGTGGCTCAGAGCCATTTGCTATAAATGGTTTAGCCACTAAGATGTCAAGCTCAACCCGTTTTTCCACTCCTCAGGTGCAGATCAGGAGGACCAGTAAATCCTTGCAAGGCGTTTTGGACAATTCCGAGAGAGAGCTAGATTTTTGCATTAAGATGATAGTTAGATTTCGATAGCTTTACAAGCATATTGATCATGAATCATCAATTGTATTTTTGTAACCCTTGTAAAAGTATTCGATGTAATGTTGATATGTTAGTAAAGCTATGAATGGATACTCTTGTATGAACTTCCTTTTTGAAATAGAAATGAATGAAGAACTTGAAGGTTTTCTTTTGTCAGCTTTGTGACTTGTGCCATATCGAGTGTATTGAATGTGTATATTGCTTAAGTTTGTCTTTATGCTAGTGCTTGGATAGGTTGGAAGTTGAGTAGTTAAGTTTGGCAAGTATTGTATAAGAGGTGTGAATGATTTGTGTTTAGCATTTTGATAGTTAGGTGATGAAGTTAGAGGTTGGAGATGATGAGAAGTGATGTGATGTTTTGAGTTGAGATTTTAGTGTTTGATGCAAAGGAAGTAGTGTTTGAATGTTGTTAAAATTTTCTAGTTTGGATGGTGTCATTTGGGGATGTTTAGAAGTGGAATGATGTTTGGATGAAGGGTGGAAAGGCTTGGAAGGGGGTTCTGGACTTGTTGTCCAGTGCGTGTCCGTCAAACGGACATGACTGTCCGTTTAACGGACACTCTCGGGTGAATTTGATCACCCTGTCCAGTGCCTGTCCGTTAAAAGGATAGGAGTGTCCGTTTAACGGACACTCTCGAATGGTTTTAGGGTGCGTCTCTAGTGTGTGTCCGTTAAACGGACATCACTGTCCGTTTAACGGACAGTCTCGGGTGGATTTTGGGGGTTTTGGTCATTTCGTGTCCGTTTAACGGACACACATGTCCGTTTAATGGACATGCCTTGGTCAACTTTAATACGTTGACTTTTTGATCACTTTCGATTTCAAATCTCGTTTCAGGGTCTTCTAAATACCCTTTGTACCCCTCTTCGGGTTTGTTGGGATAACCTAAATTGTGGGCACCCGCTAGCGCTTTTCATTTCTTTTTCGAATAGTTGGGCTTTGGGACCGGGGTCCGACACCACGGTTGGGCTTCAGGAACGGGGTCCAACAATGTATATATTAAATCAAGTTCTAACTAAGGCTATTTCAAAAACACCATTTGAGTTATGGAAAGGTTGGAAACCAAGTTTACGATATATACGCATTTGGGGATGTTTGTCTGAAGTAAGCATTTATAGTCCATAAGAAAAGAAGTTGGATCCAAGGACTATAAGTGGGTATTTCATTGGATAAACTAAAAGGTCCAAAAGGTACATATTTTATTGTCCATCTCATAGTACTAGATTTGTGGAATCAAGAAATGCAAAGTTTCTTGAGAATGACTGGATCAGTAGGAGTGATCAATCATGGGACTTTGTTCTTGAGAAGGATTATTGTGAAATGCAAACTACTACTTCAAGTAATAGATTGATTGTCATTTATAACATCTCTCAAAGTCAAACGGGTGTTGAACAACCAATCATTGAAGTTTCATAAGCTACTGATGACAATCTAGTAGATCCAATTGTTCAACAATTAACAAGTCTAGCTTTATATCTTTCGATGTTGCCCAATGAGTCCCTTTTTATCTTAAAGACCCATTTACATCCAATGGCCTTTGTCCCATTAGGAAAATTGACAAGATTCCAGACATTGTTAGATGCCATAGAATTCATCTCATCTACCATGACATTATACCACAATTGAGATTCATTGCATCTCATGGAATGTGAAAACATTTCAAAGTCATTTCGGCTCTAATATTATAGTCAGCTTCTTGTAGATACACAATGTAATCATTGTTAAGTCAGAATGACTTCACTAAATGATTTTGATGAAAAACAAATGGTGAAGCTAAAATGAAAAACCAGACGGAAGCTTAAACAGAAAAGCAGACGGAAGGCAAATACAAAAAGCAGACGGAAGCTTAAACAGAAAAGCAGACGGAAGGCAATACAAAAAAATAGACAGAAGCTTAAGTGAAAAGCATACGCAAGAAAAGCAGACGCAAGAAAGCAGACACAAAAAATCAGATGCAAGAAAAGCAGACGTAAGAAAAGCAGAAGGAAGAAATCAAAAGACGCATAAGTTTGAGTTAGTTATAAAACTCAACTGTATAATCGTTTCTTTGAAGAATCAAGAAGCAGTTGGAGACGAAGATTATAAATACAAGTCAGAGTCGAAGATTGCAAAGTTAGCGAAATTAAAAGCTTAGCAATTCTCGAGAGAAATTTTTGTGCAAAAAATCTAGAGCTATTTTTTTCTGTAACAAAGCTCGAAAAACCTTTCAGTTGAAAATAGTTCAGATAGCCTGAAGAGGCTAAGAGTGAAAGAATGCTGACTGTAAGAGACCTGAAGAGGCTCAAAAACAAAGAATACTTGTAAAGTTTTGAGAGATAGTGAAATCTCAGAAAGACATCTGAGGACTGGACGTAGTCCATGGTTTAGGGTGAACCAGTATAAAAATTGCTGTGTCGAAATCTCTCAACCCTTAATCTCTCTTATCTTTCAATTTTAGAGTTTACTGTTTTAGACAAGTTTTCTAAAACTTACTATAATTTTGATACTTAGTAGTTTTCGTAAAAGAAACAGTTCTTCTTTTAACGAACGATTTTTAAAAAGGGGATTAACGAAAAAGATACACAATTCAACCCCCCTCCCCTTCTTGTGCATCTGTATATCATTATCAAGTATAGTTTTAACGTGTGATTCACTTCAACAAGATTAGTGGTTTCCTTTGGCAATGCCAAGGTCCTAGTTCTGATATTTTGATAGTAGCCATCTCAAATGAAAAGGTGAATATGAAAAATCTTCTAGATTTATCTAGACGTTTGTAAGGCCATAACATCCCCATTTTGTCTATACCCAAATTTTCATAATAGGGAAAGGTGGTATTTTATCCACAAAGGAGCCTACTAAGAAGTTCCTCCATCTGCCTGCACTATACTTTAGCATTTCCATTAGAGGGAATACAGTGTCAGAGCCATTTCTAGTAGGGAATACAATGCTAGAGCCATTTCCACTAGGGAAGTTGGATAACTATTCGAGTGACTAGAATGAAAAGGCAAAAGCTGGCAAAAGGAGTCCTGGTGGGAGGAAACAAGAATTAGAAGTAGTAGGTTGAGAAGTTGGAAGGGAGGTTAATCAATCAAATAAACAGTGATCAGTATTAAGCAAAAAGCAAGAAAGTTAGCCAAGGAGTTCTAGAGAGAAGAAGGAGCACCATATTGCCCACCTTTGTTAAAGACACCACTTATATAAGTTATTAAATTAATATCTATTAAAGTGCATCCTTTTCTTTTCTACTATAAAGGAGCAACATTTCCTAATTTGAATTCTCCTTAGATGCACTTATCAAAAACTTTGAAAGAGGACCCATCATAAGCCATATGGAATATATAACCAGAATTCACAAGCTCTAAATAATTATTGGTTTAAGCAGATAAAAGATCGTAATGAAAATATTTTCTTTAGCTTCTTGACCCTCTTTTTATGTTATCTTAGATTTTTTAGTTATCTTTTTTTCTTTTCAAGTGTATGCCTTTTCAATGTGTCCCTTTTTTATTATAAGCCTAACAATTTGCATTTGACCAAAATAAAGAATAAGTAAGCATATGATTTATCCTTTTGCAATAAAGACAAAGTTTAAAATTCCCTTCCTTTTCCATTTTAACATATAGACCTCTTTTCTTTATTTAGTTTTTTTTTAACGTTTCTTCTTTCATTCTCCTTGACTTTATCGGCTCAATTAGGTTTGGTATTCACCTTGAAGGCCCCTTCAATATGTTTTTCTTGATTTAATATTCTCCTTTTGTTTTGAACTTCAACAGAGATTTTAACCTCTACCAAGTTGTATTTTTTCATGCCTACTAATAAAGACCTTGCTAATTATTCTTTTATCCTTAAAAAAAACTCCTAAGTAGCCTACATTGATTCATAACTTTCATAAGTTTATTTCTGTACTCTCTTATAGTTTCATACTCATCCATCTTTAACAGCTCAAATTCCATATAAAAATTGAAAAAGTTTTAAGTTGCTTTATTCTTTTAGGCTATTAAAATTCCTCTTTAATCTTGTCAGAGGCCTCCGTATCAATCTCACAAGCTATAATCTAGACAAAGATTGTCGTTAAAAGAATGCATATGTAGTAGTCAAAGACTTATATCTTTTAACTTTTTTCCTAATTATGAATCTTCAGTTGATTTATTATTAGACAGTAGGAAAATTAAAGTGGAGCATCCTCTATATTAACGACATCCCAAAGATCAAAGGCCCTAAAATAAGCCTTTATCTTGATTTCCTAAAGGCTATAGTTCTCTCCATTAAACAATGAAGTTGATGATGTAGAGAAACTTGTTAGAGTCATTCCAATAGCATAAGTCTAAAAGTATTGTGTTTTCTTTGAAGAAGGAAAGTATTATTTTTTATTTTCTCTGGTACAACCATATAAGATCTTAATTTATGATACTATATCAAAGTTTTAAGTTCTATGGTATTTATCTCTCTAACACTCACTACATCACATTTTTCCTTTCCATAAATAGTCTAAATATATAAGATGAAGTATATAGCAAGTTACTTGATGTATCATGATATGTAAAGGCTCTAAAATAATGATTAAAGAAATGAAAACCTAACAAACACCATAGGAAGCCTAATCATGTCATAGTAGTATCATTAAAACTAACCCTATGTAAGAGACATATCAATATAAATCATCCAGCTATATTGGACTAATAATCTTATAAGATGATTTCTTGATAATAAAATAAAGATCATTTAAAAAATAAAAATATAGTTATTAAGAGTCACAACCTAAATATTACTTACCAAATAATTATTTTTAGGACATTTTCTTTTCTAGACGCTCAAAGTAAAGAACATAACGTTGAAACATGTATCTTATGTTAAGTCAAATTGACTTTACTAGTTAAATAGTTTTGATGACAAACAAAGAATCTGATAAATGAAAAGTACATGAAATATTTCTTAACAAAAGTCAGACGAAACGAAGAAATCAGACAGAAGGAAAATCAGACGAAACGAAGAAATCAGACAGAAGAAAGTAGACGGAAGTTTTACTAAAATCAGATGATACAAAAATCAGACGATACAAAAGTCAGACGATACAAAAAGCAGACGAAAGCTCTACAGAAAATCAGACGATGCGAAAAGCAGACGGAAGCTTAGCCAAAAGCAGACGAAAGCAAGAAGCAGACGGAAGTGTCAGTCTGAAGAAGTTACAGAGTTCAACTGATTAACCGTTTCTTTGAAGATTCAAGAATCAGTTATCAAGAAGCAGTTGAAGACGCGACTATAAATAAGAAGTCAGAGT
>JAOTAZ010000002.1:26275479-26286430 GCA_025629785.1 Erythroxylum oxycarpum | reverse complement strand
CAAAAATAACATATTATACATCATTGTAAAGATCAAAACCTAAACTACAATCTTCCAGAAGATCTTCCAATCCAATTCAAACTCTAAGAGGGTCAAAAACTCAATCAACGTTGCTGCCCATTATGAAATATTTTGACAGCATTTCCCCTAAATTTTCACTAGCCAAATTCTTCAACCTGCACAACACTTCACTTAGACACATTCTCCAATTCCATATCCAAACACAATACACAATACTTCATCTTTTTATCAAACATAGGCAAAGCACAAGGAAAACCAAATGTTTTTCATTTCATCAAATGCTCATAGATTCATTTATACCTTTCATTTTTTCAAGAAATCATACTATATTTCCTCATTTAATAAATCAAATATTTAAGAAAAGTTCGGGGTCCAACACGTTTAAACATCTTTCTTGTAAGCATGCATTTTTTTTACCTTTAATCTTTAAAGAAGGTTTGCAATTTTATGTAACCATAACTAAATCTTCGAACATGGTATTGTTCTCTCTAAGACTCATTACTGGAATAAAATTGGTGAGCTCGTTTTCTAAATCCGTACTAATACATAATCTCACAAACCTAATCCTTCTTTTTCCAGCCATATTTTCATGCATACACAAAGGATTCCCTATAAAGTTAGAAAGCAAACTCAATCCTTTTCTAGTTTCCAAATCTTCATAGGTACATTATGTATGTTGAACCAAAGTGGAGTACTCTCTTGACTTAATTTAGCCATATTGATTCCAAGTTTCCAAAGTTATAAGAAGATTGGAAACTATTTAATATGCTAAGGACATTCTTCTATAACCTTCTTGATCCGCGGTTTGTCTTTGGGTTATTCCCTTGGAAACCGAAAAAAAAATTTAATTTCAAGGATTTCAATATATAGTACAACCTCGGGTCGTCTCACTTAATCTTAACCTAGCGCAATGGATCTAAGCTAGCCTAATTATCAAGCAATGCAAACTAAAATGATTAAGAGGGGGTTTTGGATATTTGATAAAACTCACTAAATTTAACTAATTGAAAGAAAAGTTTATAAAAAGGTATTTTTGGAATTTTTTGGGAAAAGGAAATTGAAAACTCAAACAATGGTCAAATATAATAAAATCCTCTTAAAAACGAGCTTTGGATATCATAGTTCAAACAAATCTTTTTGGGAGCAAAAATCACTAACTTTTCAAATGATAAACCTTAAAGAACTCTTTAAGTCCAAGGTTTTAATCAATGAACTCGATTTCTTAAGACCTTGTTAAATGCATCTTAGTGTGTGTAATGGATAAGTTAATGCAAGTGATCAATTGGGATCAAGCATCTTCTCAATATCAAATATAACTAGGTAGATAAAAGAGAATTAACACAATCACCAAAAAGACATATATGAGACTTCTTATATTAAAGCTCCAAGTTCTACATAAACAAATGCATAACACAATACATTGTTCAACACTTGATTAAACTATAGTTAAGAAAATCTAGCTACAAGGCATAAATCCTAACTCAGGAGCTAATAACAATGTAGTTAAACACAACAATATAAAAACTACTCCCCTTTGAAGCCCATCGAACTTAAGCCCTTGCTACATCTTCAAGAGGAAATGGTGCTTAGCCAAGCACCACTTTGAGAGCACTGACAACTGTAAATACACCGATAGTATCCATGGTAGCAGCAATAGATGATGAAGGCGACGATGAAAAATGAAAAAAAAATGATGGATGAAGGTCGAGAGTGAGAGAGATGAGAAGTTTGTGTGCGGTCGACTCTCTTTGTATATTGTGTTGTCTGTCGTCTCCTTTGCAACCTAATTTAGTAGGTTTTTAAGTTTAGGATCGATGGGTCAGGTCAAACAGTGAGAGATTTTTCCAAATATGATTCGGGTTTTCGACGGTTCGCTGCGGCGACAGATAAGTTTACCGTTGCATACTTTTCCCGAAAGGTTTTTACTTTTTGCTGGATTCTTTGCCACAACGAAATTTTCTTGAAAGTTCAGCTTGGATCTTTGTGTTTCACCGCGGTGACAGGTCTACTTTTCCGCGGAGAACGTCTTGTAGTGCCTTTGCCCTTCTCCATAAGGTTTCTTTAACGATAATAGCAATTTGTCGTATCAATTGTTCTCAGAAAATTCATAGTGCCATTTAATACCAATTTGTAATTGTTTTTACTATCAAATTGCATAAAATAAAAGTACACACTCAAGGTAATTTAAGCATAAAATCAATAATTAGGAGTCAAAAAGTATAGTAAAATCCATGAAAGTGTTGCCAATTTATATAATAAACTTGGGCTCAATCACACTGTTTATAGGGACTATAATATTAGGACCTAGATTTTATTAATATAACCATTATTATTATTTTTATTCTAGCTTATCTGTTTATTTTACGGACTCTTTGGCTTTTTATTCTTTCACTGAACCTAAGGTCACCTGAGGAAATCTATCAAGCTTAGTAGACAAAGATCAAGATATTGAGAGAACAACTCATAGAAATCTTTACAGAACACAACTTAGATAGTTCAAGTATGATCGACGAATAGAGGACTCAGAAGGTCAAGTTGATACCGAAGAATCAGGAAACATGGTAAACGAACTAAGAATGATGTTTAATTGCACTAGAATGGACTTGATAGGAGCAAAAATTAGGATTCTTAGACCAACTGTTAATGCCAACAATTTCAAAATTAATCCAATCGTCAATCCGACTGTGTAACAGTTTGTTCAATTTTATGAGATACAAGATGAAGATCTCAATGCACTTATCACAAATTTTCTAGAGATTTGTGATACTTTCAAGATTAATGATGCCAATGACAACACTATTAGATTGTGACTATTCCCGTTTTCATTGAGAGTCAAGGCGAAGTAATGCTTGAGCTCTCTGCGTAGATCATCACTTACTACGTGGGACCAAGTAACATAGAGGTTTTTTTTAAAGTACTTTCCGCTATCAAAGACTACCAAGTTAAGGAATGACATCTCCTCCTATTCCTAGGCTGATTCAAAGGCATTATATGACACATTGGAGATCTTTAAGGAGATGTTGAGGAAATGCCCACTCCATGGTCTACCTTTAAAGATGAAAATTCAGATCGTCTACAATAGTCTAAATAAAAACTATAAGGTAGATAGTAGATGCAACGGTTGGGGTACTTTGAACAATAAGACATTAAAAGCAGGAGATGACCTCATTGAAAACATGGTGATGAACAATTATCAGTGTTAACTCCTCTCAAGGAAGAGTTAACAAACCAATAGGGGTATATGAAGTAAATGTAGTGGTGTAATTGGTGAACTAGGTGAAAGCTTTCAGTGGAAGTGTTGGACCCCGAACTTTTCTATTAAATGAGAAATTATTGGAGATTATTTATATGTAAAGAAAAGGAGAATTCTTGAATTTGAAATGAAATAAAAAAGATGGTTTAGGTATAAGATGGGTTACTTGTGATATGTTAGAAGTTAAAAGCTGGAAAAATGTAATTGAAACATGTTCATTAAGTATGCTTCGGTGTTTTAACTATAACTTTTGCTCTAGTTATCTGACTTAAATCTTGATTTCGATTAAACTAGAGAAATAGGGTTACAAATTATTTTATGAAATAGAGCTCTAATTCAATCTTTAAGAATTTCAATTTCGAGATGGAATTTGAGTACAAAATATTGTTTCAGTATAAGAACAGTTTGGAAATATTTTGGGTATAACTTTCAGATTACCGAACCAAATTGAATGCTTTTGGTGTCATTAAAAAATTAAGATAATAAGGGACATTTTCTAGGAGGAAGTATTATCAAATTCCTTCAATTTTTGCCATGATTATTAATTAAGGAGTTAGAAGCATAAGATGTTAGTTATAAAGACATAAGAAGGGTAAATATGGAAAGACCACTTAAATGAGGGGCAAAATGGGGAAAGACAATTAAATTGTGGTCTTGAAATAAGAAGAAGAACGGGAAAACGTGGAGAGAAGATTGAAGTTTTGTGAGAAACCAAAGAGAGAAGAAAAACGTGAAAGAAGAGGAAAAGAGAGAGAGTTCATGAGAGAGTACAAAAGAAGAAGGAAAGAAGAAGAAGAAGGAAGAAGATTTGTTCAAGGTAAGCTTCATTTACTTCTTGCTTAGCTAAAGAAGGAGTTAGAAAGAGAAAATGGGTTTTTTGTATTGGGAATGAATGGAGAAAGAAGATGGTTTAAGAAAACCCACTTGATTTTAGGGTTTCTAACCTAGGTTTTGGGTTTTCTAACCTAGATGGACTATGTGTAGGTTAAAATTAAGCTTGATTTGTGTTGATTTCACTTGTTGAAAATTTGAAGTTTTATGGATTTTATTGAATTAGAATTGAATGAAAAATTGGGTTGTTTTAGGAAATCAAGAACAACCTACCCAAGAGCAAGAGGAAGGGCACAAGTTAAGTTTGGAATTGCAAGAGTTATAAGGTGGGTAAAATATATATAGTTACTGTGTACATGGGCAATGTGCATATGTGTGTATGTATAAGCATGAATTGATAAATTGTGAATTGCTATGATATGTTTTTATGTTATGTTATGTGAATTGATGTATGACATAGTGATAAAAATTAAATTGTGAGCATGATTCTGTTATGCCTTGTATTATGGCATTTTGAATGAATGGAAAGAAGAAAAAACATGAGAATATGGAATTGTGAATGACTGAATTAAGCATGCAATTTGATTGTGTTTGGGTGAGAGAGGAACCGTTTCGTAGTCATGTGCACGTCGACGTTAAGCCTTCTCTTGGCTGCCCGCTTGTGGCCCACGAGATCCAAAAAGTGGACTCATTTTGTTCACGGAGTAAACTTCGGTTTCTCTGTTTTGTTCCATGGAACTTTCGAGCCAAATTGTTTGTGCATTTTCATTTTTTATGTGCTAAGTTGTGATGACATTTTGAGTATTGTGCATAGATGCGAATTACATCCAATATGTTCTATACGATGATGTATTGAATTTTGAGATGTGTATTGGAATTGTGAAAGCTGAAATTCATTGTTTCTCTATATGGATATGTGTATATGCTTGATTGTGTGGCTCATCGCTAATGGCTATAAATATATTAGCCACTAAGCTGTGTAGCTCAACCCATCATTTTTCCTCCTCAGGTGCGGAACGAGAAGATTAGCGATCCTTACAAGGCAATTGGACACCCCGAAATAGGTAGCTTTTGTATTAAGCTAGTTCGAGCACTTTTGTATAGCTTGTTAAGCATGCCAAACATTAGGCATCCATTTGTATTGATTTTAATTTTGTGATGTGTATATTGATATGTAAATAAAGCTTGTTCATATAATTACTTGCGTAGTAATGATAATGTGAATTTGAGGATTTCATTTTTATGTATGATGATGTTAGTGAAAGTGGAATGTGTGTATGCATATGCTTCTTTGTTGAGATTGCAAATTATTGCTTGTTTTAGAATAACATGTTAGAAAGGTTTTATTGGATGAATCACTTGAGAGGAGACTCAAGAGTTAATAAAAATTATTTAGTGGTTAAATTGATATGAATATATATTGCATTTTGCAAGTTCATAGATGTGGATTTGTTCAGAATTTGCCAAAGTTGTCTTCATGAAAGTTGTAATTTGTCTTATCTTTCCAACTCTATAAACTATGTAAATTTTGGGTGTCAGAGTTGAGAGATATGAGCATTATAAGTGATAACGCTGCATAAGAAGTATGAACATGACAGCTATGGAGAAAGATGAGAGTTTATGTATGTAATGAGTCAAAGGTTTGGGAGTTTAATAAACTAAAATTGGTAAAAAAGTGTTTAAGGAGTGATATTACATTAGAAGAAGTGAATTTGGAAAGATTGTGTGTGATGAATCCTTGAATTTAAGATTCAAGAATTAATGAGATGTTTTTAGTAGTTAAATGGATATGAAGTGGTTTTTGGCACTAGAAGGGTGGTTTTAGAGAAGGGTATGAGGAAAGGGGATGTTAGGATGGGTTTAGGATCCTTTGGAGGGGTCTTAGAGGGTGAAATTTTCCTTTCATCTGAAGGTTACACGGCCTGCCCGTGTAAAATCACACAGGCCCTGTGTTTCTAGCACAGGAGCATTATTACACCCGAAGGTTACACAGCCTGCTCGTGTTGGGTTACATGGCCTGTGATTTTTGACCCTTCAAATGATAGAATTTCATTTTTATTTCTTCACAAAAGTTGTAGATCTAAAAGTCTTCTTACAAACCGTCCAAAAACAAAGTCAATACGACACCTTTAGTGAGAGTTATGGCAATTGCTCCAAGGCATGTACAATGTGAGTAAGGACATGAACATGTCGGATTCGTTTGGCCATAACTTCTTTGTCTAACCGCCATTTGAGGTGATTCTTGTTTCAAAATAAACTACATACATGGAGCTATAATTTTTCTAAAAATTGAAGTGGTGATTTGGGTGTTTGACTGGAGTGGGCTTGCTCCCTAGGATTTGGGATGTTATGAGAATGAGGATGAAACGATGAGGGCTAAAGAGATTCCATGGAAATAACCCTATAGAAAGTATGCTAACGTCTTATGTTTATGATATTCAGAGAGATTATTGGGCTTTGGAAATAAGACCAATAGGAAGGATTGATAGACTGAGTGTGAATCCATATTGTTAAGTTATGTTGTTTCAGGTATGCGAGAACATTTTAGTTAGAGCTGTCAAACATTGCAGTCTGAACATATCGATTATATGTGGAATGCTCCTAAAACCTAGAACAATCCGTACAAGGTGGAGTAATCACCCTAATTTTTCTTGGGAAAGTCAAGAGCAAGAAACAAATAATCCTTTACTAGGATTTCCATGACAACCACCTGTGACTTAGAAGCCAAGTTTAGACTACGTGATGTTCAAGGTTGTTCAAGAGTCAAATACCATATATCAAAGAACATAGGCTTCTATACGTAACTTGGAGGTTCAGATTAATCAAATTACAAAATTAGTATTTAAAAGAACATAAGGGAGTTTGCCTACTACCGCAGAAACAAATCCTAAAGAATTTGTAACAGAAATCACCCTTAGGAGTGGAAAAGAGCTTTTAAAAGAAAATGAATCCTGAAAGAAAAAGGAGAATACCAAGAGTCAAGTAAAAGTTGAAACGTTAAAAATATAAAGAAATTTCAACCTTCCATCCCTTAACCTACCAAAGTAAAGAAAGATCTAATAGATGAACAATTTGGTAAGTTCCTTGAACTGTTTAAGCAAGTCTAAATTAACTTACCTCTTATTGAAACTCTTGTGCAGATCTCACAATATTTGAAAATTTTAAAGGAGCTATTAAAAAAATAAAAACTTGGAGGATTTGGTGACTATAACGCTGCGTAGAAGATGCTTAACAATTTTAAAGAGCAAACTACCATAAGAGCTCACAAAACTAGGGAGTTTTACTTTCTCTTGTCAAAATGATAGTTTCAAAATAAATAAGGCTTTAACTAACCTATTTGTTTGTATTAATATGATTTGTTACACGTTTTTTAATAAAATGGGATTAGATAAACAAAAACCTACTAGGATAAGTTTGTAGTTAGCAGATAGATTTGTAAAACATCCTAAAGGCATTATAGAGGATATTTTTATTAAGGTTGATAAGTTTATCTTCCCAGTAGACTTCACAATTCTTGACAAAGAGGAAGATGCAGAGGTACCTCTAGTCCTTGGCCTATCTTTTTTAGTAACTAATAAGTCGATTTTTAATGTTGGCAAAATAAAGTTAATACTAAGGGTAGGCGATGAAAAGGTTTTATTTAAAATGTCTATCCTATCCTTAAACATATTGATATAAATGAATATAGTGAATTATGTAATGATTCACTTTCAAATATTTCATAAGATTCCTCTTTTAATGGTCCACGAGATCTTTCGCAAGTTTGAAGTAGTAAACAAAATTAAAAATATGGTAATAGGAAACATAAGGTAGCTTATTTAGAGGTTATGGAACCTATGGTGAGACTTTAAAAACTCAATCTTTATAAGCCACCTTAAGCATGAAAGGTACGTCGAGCTAATAATGTTAAACAAGCATTATTTAGGAGGTAACCCAAGAATTAGGATAGATTTCATCTTTATCTCTTTTTTTTCTATTTTTGTGTTAGCATAGTACTTTGTTGATTTTTAATGGATGCTTTACATTCTTTATTATTATTATTTATCATTTTTATCCTTTTTGTTTATATTTTTCAAGGATGGATGTATCTAATATATAGGATGGATCTTCCTCTAATTCATAACTCTGCACATATTTTTCTTTAGGGTAGTAGCAATTCAAACCTTTCTCATTTTTTGTGTTTTATTGTTATTTTTTATGCGCTTCAATTATATATATTGGGGACAATTTACAATTTTAAGTGTGAGGAAAGGTTTTCTTAAATTTATTATAATCTTTTTTATTACACCTTATTAACTGATATTTGAACTGAATTAGTATGCAAAAGGATGAAATTAGAATAAACTTGCTTTTATAAGTTATATTTTTATTAACCACTGAGATAATTAATTTGAATGAAAATTGCATATTATTTACACACAAGACTATTTTTGTGAGCATTGAGCCTAAAAGCAAATACATCATTACTTAAGCTCGCTTATTCTTTCTTGTGTGTTATCATGCATAGTTGGATAACTATATGAATTGCTTTTATTATTCATATTGTGATCACATTTGTTAAACTAGAAACATTTAAATGATAAAGGCATTTGGATTCAACCTTTTGTTTAGCCTACTTTCTTGACAATTATCCTACCATATTTTATCCTTTAGTAGTGACCAATTTTAAGACTTAGCCTTTTCATTGATTATAACCATATTATTAGCCTTTACCTTATTTATTTTGAAACCTTTTTATTGTTTTTGAACCCTAAAGTTTTTTACATTTAATTGATTGCTTGAAAATTAAAATTTGAAAAGGTCCATCATTTCTTTAATTGTTGGTATATGATGAATGCTTGAAAAATCAATGATGCAATCTCTCTCCATAACTAACTCACAATAGTTTGCATAACAACTTGCCTATGTGGCAACAAGGGTTCCTTTCCCCAACTTGCCCTTACGCATGCAGGTTTGGATGGGCTTAGGCTAGACTATGGGTTGTTCTAACTGATTACTATCACTTCCCTCCTCCTCAACATGCACCTTGTCCTCAAGGTAGATAGAAGGAAACTATCCCCGGATGAAAGTTGCATCCTCCCAAGTGGCTTCTTCAGCTGGTTTGGCTCTCCATCGTACAAGCCATTGAAGAACATTGCCGCCCTTAGATTGAGATATTCGTGAAGACAAAATTGTTTTTGGTTTAGCTAAATCTACATGATCTATTCCTTACCTTTAAGGTAGTGTGTGCTTGAAAGAATGGTCACCAACGACCTTCTTTAGTTGGGAAACATAGAAAATTGGATGGATCTTCGATGAAGTAGGGAGTTGTAGCTTATAGGCAACCTGCCCCACCATCCTAATGATCTTAAAAGGTCTAAAATAATGGGTTGAAAGCTTAGGACAGATCCGTCGCATAACCGAAGATTGTCTACGTGGACTGAGTTTCACAAAAACTAATCTCCCTCTCAAAAGTGTACCTCCCTCCTATGGCTATCAGCAGCTTTCTTCGTCAAAACCTGCACTAGGCATAGGTTGTGTTTCAGTTGTCTCAAAACTTCATCTCTATCAATCAAGGATAGCTCTACGGATTCCACTTGAGTTTTCCCTTTAGAAAACTTAAGTAGAGTAGGTGGTAGGCGGCCATAAACAACTTCAAAGGGAGTTTTTCAGACGAAACATGGAAACTAGTGTTATACTAGTATTTAACCCAGGTTAGCCAGTAAGACGAAACATGGAAACTAGTGTTATATCAGTATTTAGCCCAGGTTAGCCAGTAAGACCAATTCTTCAGTTGTTCAGAGATAAAACAACGAAGATAGGTTTCCAAACACTGATTTAGCACTTCTATTTGTCCATCCGTTTGTAGATGGTAGGAGGAACTCATTTTTAACATTGTTCCTTGTAGTTTAAACAACTCCTTCCAGAAGTTACTAGTGAAGATAAGATCTCTATCCCTTAAGATAAAATTTGGAATGTCATGTAACCGAACTATCTCACGTATGAATACTCGATTGAGCCCAAGTTTTCATTATTAATTGGCTGCATTTTCATAACTTTTGATGAACTTTATGACTCCTAATTGCGAATTTTGTGCTTAAATTAGTTCCTCATATTGAGCTCACATCAATTTGTTAGTGAAATTGTTATGAATTGATCTTAATTGCATTATAATTTTTCCAAGGACAATTGATGCTGTAAATTGTATTTTTAATTGTAGGAAAACAAGGGAGTCAACGATGAAAGAAGTCAACAAGTCGTCAGATGTTCATACATCGTTACGTCGACATCCATACGTCGCGACGAACCAGTCGAAATAATTAAGACGTCGCGACAAACAGGCCATTCTAGACGATGCGACGAGAAATTAATTTAGACGTCGCGACGTATGTCAGATATCCAAACCAAAAATAGAAAATTCTCTACTATTCTGACCCGGCCCGCTTCGTTCTCCTTAAATATTTGCTAAATTAGATCAATAAGGAGAACACACACACAGCCGTCCTTCGTCCACAAAACCCTACTCTCGCAAACCATCTTCTTCTTCATCTTCTTCCTACCACGATCACCAACACACATCCACTACCGAACACAAATAAACACCTTCACACAGACACCATTCGGGTACCGCCAGTGACTATTCCATATTCACCTTCTTCAGCGATCATCATCAACGCTTACCGTAAGTCGCTGGAATCATGTATTTCATCGGAGTTCCAACAGCATTGATGGATATCACCGGAGTCATGCGTTGCTAGGTTTTCCCAACCTCTTGGAGATGTAGCAGTGGCTTGAGTTCACCGTGGGGCTTCAAAGGGGAGTTTTTCAATTATTGTCTGAAAGTTTAATTTTATTATTGTAAAACTG
>JAOTAZ010000002.1:26183580-26195218 GCA_025629785.1 Erythroxylum oxycarpum | reverse complement strand
CGTCCACTTAAAGTGGAACAAAACCTTGAGGTCTTGGGTTCGAGCAGTGGCTCACCCAAGTTTAAAGCCAAAGAGGATAATACCTGGAGTGATGGTGGTGGGGGCCGGGCCCTATAATGTCATTCAGCAAGTTCCTCGATATGCCAAATTTCTCAAGGAGTTATACACGTCTAAGAGGAAATTGATGGGAGACGAGAAAGTAAGTGTGGGGGACAATGTGTCAGCAGTAATTCAGAGAAACCTTCCCTTAAAATGTAAGGATCCAGGTACGTTTACAATTACCTGTAAAATTAGTGATACTAGATTTGAAAAAGCAATGTTAGATCTAGGAGCTTCAATTAATGTTATGCCATATTCCATTTATACTTCATTAAATTTCAAATCGTTGAAAGAAACACATGTTATACGTGGATGCAGGAACATTGACTATAGAGTTTGACGATGAAATTGTTCACTTTAATATTTTTTAAGTTATGAGGTACCCTAAGATGTTCATTCTGTTTTATCAATTGATGTCATTGATTCTTTGTCTCCAGAAATATTTTATATGGATGGTAAAGATGAGTTAGAAGTCATTCTTTAAATGAGTTCAACGGAAAACATTTTCCAAATTTCTAACTTGCTCATTACAGATGAAATGAAAGAAATTGTGCTAGCACTGTAATCACTGCAAATAATATCAAAAAGGTATGCATTTCAAAATATTGAATTGCTAATATATAATATGAAATCTTTACCTTCGGTTATGCAGGCACCTATAATTGAATTAAATTAACTACTGGAGCAATGAAAATATGTGTTTTTGGGAGAAGCAGAAACACTCTCGGTAATCATAGCAAGGAACTTAACTAAGCTTCAAGAGGAAAAGCTCATTTGAGTGCTTAAGGACCACATCACAGCTATAGGGCGGACCAAAGTTGACGTCAAAGGTATTAGCCCTTCAACATACATGCATCGAATTCTGTTGGAAGAAGGATCCAAACCATCAAGAGTATCATAAAGAAGATTAAATCCTTCAATGATGGAAGTGGTAAAGACGGAGACCTTAAAGTAGCTTGATGTTGTATATGAATATCAACAATCAAGTTGATACTTACTCCTAAATCGCAGAGGCACTTTGTGAATTCAAAGTCACCAACCACGCAGGGTATGGTAAAACTCCCTAGATCTTTCAGCTTGGATGGCATCTAACTGGTGACTATGGACTATGGGTGCCAGTTAAAGCTACCGTTTGCTTTTCTTCCCACATACACTTCTTTGATAATACGTCCTTTAAAAATTTAACATATTTGGGTATGTGTTCCAAAGCCTTGACAAATGAAAGATTTATTTGCAAAGTCTTTAGTTTTTCGACAAAATTTGGAAATTGTGCATCTAATTTATTCTTTTGCAACCACTAGGGATATAAAACCTTGGGTAAGTATAGTGGAGGAGCAACATAAGGTGGGTACTCGCTCATATTCAATTTTGTCTCCTTTTCTTGGTCTTTTTCAACAGGAGGAGGGGTTATAACTTTCGTATTTATGGATGGTTACAGTTCTTTCTCTTTTCAAAGTGTGATAACTGTAAGTTACTCCCTCGGTTTTTCTTCAGAAGCACTTAGGAGATTCCCCACATTTCGTGCAGACAAAATGTTTGCCAACTAGCTCATTTGAACCTCTAAATGATGTATGGATGAGGCATGATTCTTTGTTACTTTTTTTAATCTACCTTCTAGATTATTTTGAGCATCATCTAGGCTTCTAAGATTTTATCCAATTTAACGTCCATGAAATTTGGTTTTCCTGCTGGAATCCTAGAGGCCCTAAAGGTCAGAATTGACCTCCCATATTGTTCAACCAAGAGAAGTTAAGGTGATTTCTCCACCCAAGGTTTTATGTTTTTGAATAGGGACTGTTCCCTCCACCTCTATCGAATTGTGCTCCCATATAGTTAACTTGCTCTGCTTCTTGGTCCGTCATCAAGAAGAATTAATACTATCGTGGTTGTCCTGTCCATATAGCTCACACCTTCTCTGAATAGCTTTTACAAGGGTTGAAGAAGAAGCCTTCATATTGCTTAAATGTTGATCTTGTTGTACATCTCTATTATTTGGTCAATAGTTATAGCTCCTTTATACTTTCAGAGGGTTATATGTTGTCAATGTCATTCATTCATCCACAAACAACTATTACGGACCATTTCTTCCAGCAACTGCTTCACTTCGGCAATAGTCTTTCCCATAAGCGATCCACCCGATGCTACATCTATAGCACCTCTTGTAAGTGGATTGACTCTATTGTAAAAGGTTTTGAAAAGAAATTATTTTAGTAAGTTATGGTGCAGACACCTCCTTTGCAACTCCTTATATCTCTCTCACTCCTTATAAAGTGATTACCCATCACTCTATTGGAAGTTCGTGATTTCTTTTATCATCTTCACCTTCTTAATGAGGGGAAAATACTTGTCTAGGAATATATGTACAAATTGCTCCCACGTTGTGACATTTGAGAGGCTCAACGAGTGATACCAAGCTTTGGGTCTATCTCTCAACGTGAATGGAAAAAGCCTCATTCTAATAGTGTCTTCCGACATTCCATGATATCGGAAGGTATCACATATTTCGAGGAAGTTTACAATATGTGCATTGGGATCCTTGTTAGTCAGTCTATAAAATTACACATTCAGTTTAAACATGTTCAATAGGGCCCGTTTAATCTCAAAAGAAACAACTTGAATTGGTGGTCGGGTTACTTCTTAATTGGTAGTGTTGAACCCCAATCTCATAAAGTCTATGAGGGTTTGCAACCGGTTGCCTTGATGTCCTCCTTGATTGAGCTCGTGCTGAAATTCTTCCACTATTAGTTCCTTTATTTCTTCTTCTTGATGTTTGGCCCATCGAATGGCTCGTTCTATGTGGATGATGTCGAGTGCTAAGGTTTCTGTAATTCAACTTGTACATCGAGTATCTCTTGTGTTAATGCAATTACACAGACAGAAGAGTAGTGAAAATGTCTTAAACTAAAAGAACTAAACTAACCCTTTACTTCCTAGCAACGATGCCAAAAACTTAGTAATGGGTAAGTTTTACAATTTCTAAGCCCTCAAAATACTGCAAGCGCACAAGTCGTGGGTGTAGTACGTGAGGTGTCGATCCCTCAAGCAGTGGTGAACTAATTCAATTCTACGTTATCTAAAGCCTTAAGAATTAAAAAATGAAAATAAAAATTAGACAAAAGAGTAAACATGTGAAGATAATTGGCAAAAAATTAGTTTGTAAATTAACACGAAAAGAAATTAAATTGAGATATACCAAATTCACAATGAGAAATCACACAAAAAGAAGTTCCAAATTATGAGAAAAGGGGATTTTTCCTATCATTAATGCTAACCTAGTCATTTATGTGTTAATAAGGTGTCAGTTCTAGACTATCGAAGAGAAGATTACTCTCTCAAGTTATAATCAAAACCCTAATTAATAATCGCTAATTAGGTTAAATGTCGAACATGTAATCTCTCAATTATGAAAAGCTCTAACCCTAATCAATTCTTAAGCTTTCTAGAAAACAACCTGGTCTTACACGAGATCTCTCTCTGTATAATAACTGATTTGATTAATTGCTTGGTCTATTGGATCACTTAACTCTCATTAACCTAACCCAATCATTTTGCATTCGATTCAATCTCTCGATTTATTACCGAAGCATAAAGTTACAGCAATTAATCACAACACCCAAATGATTAAACACAAAAATAACTCGATTAATATTAAATTAAGCCAAAATCCCTAAAGAAAATTAGAACGTCATAATAAAACCCAAATCCATCAACATATTCATATCCATCTCAACATTAAAAGAAAAAGAACACAAAGATGAATGAAATTCACTTTGGAAAGGGATCAGGATGCCTCAAGAAAGCAGCAACAGTAGAAGCAGCAGAAGCTGGCTCCTCTCTCCTTTTCTTCCTCTTCTCTCTCTTCTTCTTCTCTCTTCTTGGAGTTTTCCCAAACGTGGTAGATTGGAGAGCTACTTTTTATGTCATTTCTCTTTCTTTATATAGTATTTTTCATTTAGGGTAAGTCCTAGGGTCTTCCTATGCCCAAAAAGTCTAAAAAGTCTCTCGAAAACTTAAGTCCAGAAGGTTGTCCATGTCTTCTGTCGCGCAGGCCACAATCGTGACCCAAGATTTTGCTCTTTGTCACGATCATGGCAGAAGAAGCCATAATCTTGGTAGACTTGCCATACTTCTGAACAATCGTGGCATATGGGCCACAATCGTGGACCTGGGTTGGATTCTGGGATTCCTCCGATTCTCCTCCGTTTTTCGATTTGGTCTGAAACACTAACAAACATGTCAAGGTACCTCAAATACACAAAATTTATGCTCAATGGCATATTTGAAGCCATAAAACACTCAAAATTCAAATGTCTAACTAAACAAAACAATCATAACCTAAACATGCACTAATTATTCAATTTAACAACTAAACACATACTATCCACTAAAACATTATGCGATCTACCACTTTCATCTTACATCATTAGGAATAGAAGCTTTTAGAGCATCAAAGAATAACCTAATTTTTCATTTTCACTTAACTAGTTACTCATCTTGATGATACCTTTAGATTAGGAGAAGAAGATAAATATTGGTAATAGGAGGAAATTTTTGTTCTAGTTCGATAACTGGAATGAATTAGGCCTCTTTATAAGCTATAAGGTATATATAATCTCAAGCTTTTGATCCCTTTTCTCAACAAAAGTGGCTGAGGTCATTAGGGATGGGGATTGGCATTGTAGGTATAAAAGGCTTCAATCATATAATGGAATCAACCCTAACTTCTAGACCAAATGTGGACTAGGAAGACAAAATAACTTAGGGGAGACATAGCTTTAAAGCTTTCACCAATAAATCTTGTCTCAATTTTTTCGAAGAGCCTATTAGGAAAATGTCCTAGAGAAGCTTAATTTGGTTTTAAAAAATAACTCTTAAATGCTCATTTATATTTTCAGTTGGCAAATTAGAAACAAACTTTAAACCTTGGAAAAAGTTAAAAGGGGTTAAATAGATAATTACTTATGTCAGTTTTACAAGTAAGTCCTTAAAACACGACAATATCTTCTCCTTCAATGTGTCACTATGCTTACTTTTTCTAGAGCCAGGCTTAAAAAAAATGTAGAGAACTATAATTTGGTCACACCTTAGAATATTTGTTATCATGGGTTGAAAACGTTAAATTCACCTAAAAAGACAATGCAAGTGGGGTAGATTATGCTTTATAGAAGGAGAGCAACCAAAAAGGATAATGAAAGATATGAGCTTGCTTATAATTGAGAACTGAATAAATAGCACATGAAAGAGGAGCATATCCTGGCTCCAATAAGGAGATTTTCAATTTGTCGTAAGTGTTTTTGCATTAACTTAAGACAGTAACTTCGAAAGTAGCTTTAACTAATAGGGTGTTTGGAATGGTATGAATTGAATTTAATTACAGTATTGAATTCAATTCAAGTGTTTGGAAACAGAAAAAAGGGATGGGTTCAATTCATCATCCTTTATAAATTGAATTCACCTGAAAAGGCCTCAGAATTGAATTACGATCTAGGACTTCAATTCTTCTTTTAAAGTTGAAACTATCCTTCCAATAATACCCATCTAACCCTACCATATATCTCTTCACCTTAAGAGGCCCCTCCCACCAAGAAACGGAACAACGACACCTTCTTCACAAATCAGCACCTCCCACCATATCCAGGTTTTCTCTTTTCCTTGTTCATGGGTGTCTTTTCCTTTTTCTATGATCATTGTTCTCTTTTAGATCCATCGTTCGATTTAGCTTCTCCTTTCATTTTCCTATCCAGTTTACATTTTTTTACATTTCTCGAATTTTTTTGTATATATCTAGATTTTTTGTTTGTTTGTTTTCGGCTAAATTTTAAGTGAATCTTGTTCCATTTGGGATCTTAAGGGAGAACTATATTGCACTAGGAAGGTAGAAAATTGTGATGTATAACTTGAGAGAATTGGATTTATAGATTTATATGCATCAATCACCTAGGAAGCGAGACCATCAAAAGAAGGGGGGAAAAAGAAAAAAGAAAAACTAACACAAGAGAAAACAAAGACTAGACAATGAATTGAAAGACTCTCAGGAGGTTGAATCAGTTTCTTCATTCTTATGCATAAGGGCCATTGAATTCTGCATTTTTTACAGTACTTTTTGGTTGATGGTAAAGTTATGAGTATGAGTTAGTCTCAGGATCTCTCAAAAGATTGTTGGGTTTAGAAATTTGGGTGTTTTAAATTGAGCTTTACTTTCTTTTTTTAATGATTTGGCTTCATCTAACTGTGAGAGTATGCTAGTTTCGTTCAGTATTGAGAAACAGAACTAGACAACAATGCGTATGTTTTCCCAATAGTTTAATGCACTACGGTACTTTTGGTAGCTTACATTTGATAGTGCAATATCTACAGTATAATTGGTTCCTTTTTTGTGGGAATCATAATCCAACTATTTTTTCATGGTGCCTCTGAAGGCTTCCTTGCTTATTTGTACTTTTGTTTTTCCGAAGTTTGATTAATATTAGTTGGTTTGATTAGCTGATATACAAGGTATTGATAAATGGAGAAGCATATGGTGGATTATATTGTTTAGTAGGCATTGTACGAAAATCTTCTAAGGTATTAAATGAGCATGAAGAAATATTTCCTACAAATCAAAAGGTTGAAACAAGTCATCAAGTCAAGATTAAGATTTATAAAGCGTGCCATGAAATTTAATAGAGAAAAGGAAAATTCCCATTATTGGTCGGTGAAGTGATAACTTAACATGTGACTTTATTGTTTTATTTAATAACGAAACTCCTTCATAGCTTTGTATAAATCCCATACACGTATTAAGGAGGGACAACAATTGTTACTAACTTCTTACATAACAAGTTGCACCCTTATCTATACAATTAGGTCAATCTTCACATTATTCATGTTCTCTTAATTCGTTAAAAGATTCTTATGTTCCTTTTATTCTAAATGACATGCATTGTGTAGCCATAATGAAGCAAGTTCCCCATTCCAAATTATGAATTGAGTGGTTTACATATGCAGAATATGACTTTGGCATATTTAGCAAATAGTTGCAATTTTGAAAATTCATCAATTGTTTTTAATTATTCATTTAACACTCGTTTCTTTCATTATAAGTAGATATAAACGTAAACTTCAAATCATTTGAGAGAAAATTTTAAAGTTGCAAATTATTTGTAATAAAAGTGAGATATTTGGTAGTGTACTTTAATGATTGAGAGTGTGAACAAAGAGAGTTAGGAAAATAAACGGTATACATATATTATTTATTACTTTCCTAAAATAAAAGTAGTAATAGGTGAATTTTTTTAATCCCGTAGGATTCTTAGTGTGTATTTACATTTTCACTGTAATTTTACCTTACATTGATTTATATGAAATAGTAAAAAAAATTATAATTTCTACATTCATCTTTTGATAATTTCTACATAATATTAGTTGGTTTGATTGGTTTCATTTTAATTCAGCTTTCAATTTTTAGCCAACGTCAAGATTTTTTTCTACTTGTTTTGTGACAATAAATAAAAATTAAATTCAGGCGATGTGAGGGGATTTAAAAGAAATGCTCTATTTGCTAAGGTAACTTATACGGGCTATTTGGTTTGCTTGAGTTTTATATATCCATAAAGGTCTTGGGCTAATAGACAACTAGTGCATCCAAGAAGAGGTCATAGAGAAATTGGACGTCAAGAATTACTAACCACAATAGAGATACATTATAATGCACGTAGCATTTTACGCATGAGTTGTGATGCATTTATTCGCTTATTTCAATTTTTTGTGAGAGGGGACTATTAAGAGATAACCAATATAGTTTGGTTGAGGAACAAGTTGGAACATTTTTACATATTTTAAGTGGTAGAGCTACATATTTTAAGTGGTATAGCTAGCACTCGTTAACAAAGTTTCTTTTTTCGACGATCTACTGAAATAATTAGTCGTCACTTCCAACAAGTACTCAGAGCAATAATTATCCTCGAGGATCAATTTTTGGTTCAACCAAATGGTTTGGTTATCCTAAAATAATCAATAATAGAGGAAGATCTTATCCATATTTTTAGGTATTTTTTAAAACAATTTATATACCAAAACATATTTTTTATATTAATAAAAAATTCTAATACATTTTATGGACTTTTTAGAATTGTATTGGAGCTCTTGATGGAACACATATCAAAGTAAAAGTTTCAAAGGAAAATATATCAAGGTATAGAGGAAGGAAGAGTTATCCTACAATGAATGTCTTGGTTGTATGCACTTTTGACTTGAAATTTACATATGTCCTACCTAGATGGGAAGGTTCAACCTCAAATTCAAGAATTTTAGATAATGCATTAACTAAAGAAGATAAGCTCATTGTTCCTTAAGGTATCTTTTAGTTGAAGATTATTAAATTCCATATTATATACAAAAATTGTTATTGTCAATAATCATATAGTAAATGGTTTTAATTTTATTTATAGGTAAATTCTATTTAGTTGATGTTGGATATATGCTGAGATTCGGACTTATTGCTCCTTATAGAAGCACTTGATATCATTTAAAAGAGTATTCTCGGCAGGCTTCAGCTAATGCAAAAGAGTTATTCAACTTAATACATGCTTCATTACGTAATGCAATTGAAAAGGCATTCGGTGTTTTGAAGTCTAGATTTCCCATTTTATCTGAGATGTCAAGATATGATGTGAACACTTTATCTGAAATTATGTTAGCTTGTTGTATTTTACATAACTTTTTGATACAATATGATTCGGATGAAGAACTTGTTGCAAGAGTTGATAGAGAGCTATTGAATAGTGATCATGAGGATGATAATGTCTTTGGAGGAATTGCTAGGAATGAAGATGGTGGAAAAAGAGGAATAATAAGAAATAGTATAGCTGTGTATATGTGGAATGATTACATTACTCGACATTGATTTATTGAAATTTTTTTCATCACATTATGTAACTTTGTTTATGTTTTTTTCTCGTTTTTTTTACGGCCATTTGTAAACATGGTTGTCTATCCTTTGAATGTAATTGTCTTTAAAAATTTTATGTTTGTTTATGTTGTTGAGAAAATTAGGATTAATAACAGTATAAGATGGTTTGTGTTGGATTGTGTTTGGAAAAATAGGTGACACGATGGATGTAGAGGTGAATTATGATGAAAAAAAAGCCGATGGATATTTTTGGTGGAATTATGAAATGGATAATTACATGCTTCAAGTTCTTAGGGACTAAAAAATAAAGGTCAAAAGGAGGATAGAAATTTTAGTGCTGGTGTATATAGAGAGGTAATAAAGGAAATTAATGAAAAGTTTAGGGTTAAGATTAATCCGAGCAAAATTGTAAATCGCTTGAGAACTTTAAGGGAAGAAATGCATTTGGCAATATTTCTTGATGGCAAAAGTGGAATTGGATGGAATGATGTTACCAAGACATTTGAAGCGGTTCTAGAGCTGTGGCAAAGTCTAATACAGGTATTTTATTTAATACTTATATAGATAAATTTTTAATTTGTATTATTTTTTATGCATGAAGTTTGTTGACATAGTTTCTTGTATTTTCATTGATAGGTTAACGAAAAGGTCAAACATATTCGAGGGAAGCATTTACCTAATTTGGACCTTATTCGCGAGATCTATGAGAAAGATAGAGCCACTGGATCTAAAGCTGAAAGTGCAAAGGAGAAGGTTCAAAGATGGGAAAAGGAAAGGTGGGATATGAATATTGAGGATATTGATAATATGCAAGTAAATCATGACGTTCATTTGGACAGTTTTTATCCATTTGAGAGCGAGGGTACTCCAACAACACCAACAACTCAAGCCCCCTTATCATCAACACCTTCAGTGTCAAAAACATCCTACACGAGTACGAAAAGAAAAGCACGAGTGGAAGATCAATTTTTTTGGGAATTACAAGTTATGTCCAATGCAATTAAAGAAATTGCACAAGCTATTGTAGCTACAAACCCTCGTGTTAGAAACGAGGAGGGAATATTTGACGCAATGAAAGAATTAGGATTGGAAGGACGTATTCTCTTAGATACAGTTACTTGGCTTGTAAAGCATCCTAACTTTATTGGTATGTTTTTTACATGTCCAATTGAACTACGTTTAGATTGGATGTCTAGGAAAATGGGTTGATGTTAGGTTTTTATAGCTTGCTCTATTTAAGTGTGGAACTTTATGGATAATGTAACTTGCTTTATACAAGTATGAATGTTTTTTATTTATTTTTATGATGTAACAATCTTATGTCTTCTTATTACAGGAAGACATGTTAAACTTGTTATGATATTATATGTAATTTGAAGTGAAATATCAAAATTTGATAGTGCTTTGTAGTTATCAACGCAAAAGAACTACTGCTCGTTCATACATTTTTATGCTTCTAAATTATAATAGTTTTCTATTATCTTCATAGCTCGATCTAGCCTGATATTATTTGTAATCAATTTTTTCTTTTCATTTTAATAATAAACTTTTTTGATGATATTACTGATAATGAAATTGATGTTTATAAGTTGCTCTATGTAAGTATGAATGTTTATTAGTTAATAACATTATTTTTTAGTTAGGGGTAAATGTGTAATATGAAATAATTGAATTCAATTCTAATATTATTAGGTTTATTCTAAACAGTATAATTGAACTCAATTCTAATATTACTGGATTTGTTCCAAACAGTATAAATTAAATTTAATTCAGTCTCATTAATGTAATTGAAATCAATTCGAAGGTTTCCAATCAGGCTATTAATTGGATGAACATTATACTTCTCAAATTTTATTAATTAGATGAATATGATTGCCGTTTTAATTTGAAGAAACTTAGGACTGTTATTTAGCAGTTATGTCAACGAAAGCAATTAGCTACTGAAGAAACTTAACATTAGTGCTCATAATATCATTTTAACTTTTAAAACGTTTAATTCTGATGGGGTGGGCCGTTGCCAGGATTAGTTTTCTAGGATTATCACATCTTCATCGACTACTGTCGTCCTTGCACAAGCTAGACTTTCATTTCCAAGACCATAAGCTTGGAAAGACGACTTTTTATTTGTTTTTTACTTTTCGATTTCAACCAACGTGGATATGATTTCACAGTAATTCAAGGGGTGGTTGGAAAGCAGGAACTCCATTTTTGTGGCGTGAACTAATTAGAAGATATATCCATGTATATAAAGATCCCTTGATCTTAGCACAGAAGTGACAAATGTAACAGGAACAACCTTAAATGGTAGTGCACCAATCACAAACTCCGGGAATTTGTGGGAACTACATAGAAGCAATCAGACGTATCCAGCCTCATTAATGTTATGATTCGAAAGTCAATAACGTAAAACTAATTTTCAGTCAATAAAAAACCAACGCATATCTGAACGTACCCATGCACTTCACACTGAAAATAGGAAGAATATGAATGGTATGTAAAGTCATTAACCATAACGTAATCCAGTGGAAATCAACATCTTTGAAAGTTGATTGTTTCTTGGTTTTGATCTTCATCCAATCACATTCATTGAGAAAAAGAAAATGTGTAACCATCAAAATTATTCTACGTCAAGTATACATTTTGAAGCTG
>JAOTAZ010000002.1:26117882-26130159 GCA_025629785.1 Erythroxylum oxycarpum | reverse complement strand
AGCATTACATACGATAAGCAAATTGTTGATCTCAAGGGGCAGGACTTTGCTCCTATAATAAATTGCTTATATAATCTATACCTATAGGATAGTCGCCGCAAGCTCCATGTAGGTGACTTTGTGGGCTACTGGGAGATGCATGCCTTGGTCCCACACAAGAGCCAGGATTGGGTGGCTGCATGTTAAACATCAATGGCTGCTTGTGATAAGTCAAATAAGGATGCACCTAATATGGCTAAAATCTTCAAGCATGCTCTGGATGGATTTTGCCTGTGCGAAAATCACGTAGGTTTGAAAATTTGAGAGAGTTGAGCTTGGACGGATGCTCTCAAATATTGCTATAAATAGAGGAAATGCTGAGGCTTCAAAAACAAGCACAAAACAAACCACTTTTTCCTTTCTGAAATCCTCCTATCCTATCTGTATATTTATGAGTTGTTGAAAACCTTTTATTCCAGCTTTTGTACTTGTATACATTCTCCACATATTAGTAAAATTGTTTACCCTCCGGCTGTGGATGTAGGTCACATTGACCGAACCACGTAAATATTTGTGTTCTGTCTTATTTATTTTTGTCTATCTTTATTTCGTTATTATTTTTCGAGCTATTAAATTCAATCGGTATCCGATTCGAGGGCATGCAGGTGTAGTGACACTGACAAAGAAATTACAAAATATGTTTTTCTAGAAGGGAATGACTAGGGATGTTCGGAATTATATTCAGAGATGCATGAATTGCTTGAGAAACAAGCATGACAGTTTAGCTTATCCTGGATTATTGTAGCCAATTAAAATACTAGAAGGAAGCTGGCGAGAGGTGAGTGTCGACTTCATCAAGGGGAAAGATAGTCATTTTTGTGGTTGTCGATCGGTTTACAAAATACTACCACTTCATCGTTGTGAAACATCCCTATTTTGCTTGTGACATTGCGGAATTGTTCCTTAATAATGTGTTTAAATTACACGACATGCCAAAATCGATAATTAGTGACAGAGACCCTGTTTTTCTGAGTAAATAATAGCGAGAACTTCTTCGATTGCAAGGGATTCATCTGAAGTACTCCACAGCCTATCACCCTCAGATAGACGGTCTTACAAAAGCAGTGAATAAAATTTTAGAAACCTATTTACGATGTTTTTGTAGTGAACCACCCCAACAATGGAGCGAGTGGATACCGTTGGCTGAGTGGTGGTACAACACGACGTATCATTTGTCCATCGACTCCACACCATTTGAAGTCATGTATGGCTACCCACCATCGGTTTATACACATTATATAGCGGGAGACTCAAAGGTGGTAGAGGTGGATCAAGTTTTAAAGGACAGGAAAGCAATGACCAACGTGACTAAATTTCATTTGCAGAGGGCCTAGAATCGAATGAAACAATACGTTGACTCCAGACGATCAGAATGTGAATTTAAGGTTGACGTGATGGTGTTATTGAAGTTACAACCATATAAACATCATTCCTTCCAAAGGAATAGCAACCAGAAATTATCTCCACTTTATTGTGGGCCATATAGAGTGATATAATGTATCGGGAAAGTGGCGTACAAGCTTGAGTTATCACCAACATCCTTGATATACCCTGTGTTCCACGTATTGCAGCTAAAGAAGGCATACATGGAGCAAGGTAGAACTTCATTATTGTTACAAGAGTTCCTCACAACTGTCAAACGTGTGCCGTTGGCAGTATTGGGCAGATGCATAGCTAAAAGAAATAATCGCACAGTTACTAGCTATTAATTCAATGGTCGGATGGTGGGAACACCAATGCAACATGGGAATATCTCTTTGATCTTCAAAGAAGATTTCTGGAGATTAATTTGATTGACAAGGATGTTAAGAGGAAGGGAATCGTTGCAGAGACAAATGGAGAAGACGAAGATGATGTGAGAAGTAACGGAAACTCACCAGACGTTAATTGCTGAGTACTAAGCGCAACGTTTAAATAAAAGCCCATGGTTGTAATACTACACTAGAATACACTGAATAGAATACTGTCAGTATTAAAGCTGATCTATAGCGACTATGCTGGCATGTAAAAACGGAATGGAAATGTTCCCTCTCTCTTTCTATATCTAGAACGATTCTATGTATCTCTTTCTCTAATGTTTTTCTCCATTCTCTTCTAACAATATCACAACGGAATAAGGCGTGCAACAGAATATACGCCTTATTCTGTTATCTTAAATTTTCATACAACACATTTTTGACATATGAATGCTATTTTTGATACCACCACATAGCTTAATCTTTATACTTTAGCTCATGATACTCTTGTTTTTATGGCGTTACAGGTGACAAATTACCATGTTGTAGCTAAACTGGCAACAGATAGAAGCAATTTACAACGTTGTAAGGTCTTTATCTGTTGATATTACACAAATATCTTCACTGCAGCTGCTATTCTCAAATATCATTGAATGACTAAGTCCCATTATATGTGCCTTAGAGGGTTACTCTCTTAATCCTTTCTTTTACAGGTATATTTCGTTGATAACAGAGGCAATAGCTTGTGCAGGGAGGGCAAACTTATTGGTTCTGATCCTGCTAATGACCTGGCTGTCCTTAAGGTGTCCTATCAGATCCATATGTTACATTTATTTTAGATATATTATGAGTACTACTAGTATTTGCTAGATTAGGATGCAACATGGGTTTTCGGCATGTAGAAATCCTTGTATTACATTTTACATCTAAACAGGATCAATTATGTTTTACTTGAATGACACTATATTTACTTCAATTTGCAAGAATTCTTTTTTTCAAACTAAACTTGTTTAAATTTTTTCTTGTGTGTAACACTAATTGATAGGACCTCATTGGTAAGTGATACATGGTCGGAACATTTTCTGATATTTTGA
Source organism: Erythroxylum oxycarpum (assembly GCA_025629785.1). Classification (NCBI taxonomy): domain Eukaryota; kingdom Viridiplantae; phylum Streptophyta; class Magnoliopsida; order Malpighiales; family Erythroxylaceae; genus Erythroxylum; species Erythroxylum oxycarpum. Next base: position 26,127,290 of record JAOTAZ010000002.1, on the reverse strand, counting down.
TCCTTCTATTTATATGCTGTTTAGAATTTTCCACTGTTCATGACTGATCATTCTATAAAAGTGAGGATTTTGCAGCTGCACTGTTAAGTTTAAAAATACAGGAATTATATGGGATTGCTTACTAGAATGTTGGCTACAGGTTGATGCTGAGGGGTACGAATTGAAGCCAGTTATTCTTGGTACTTCTAAGAATTTACACGTGGGACAGAGCTGCTTTGCCATTGGGAATCCTTATGGATATGAGAATACTCTAACAACAGGGGTAACTCCTCAACCATTGAAACTTCGTATTGTTCTTATTCCTCATGTTCGTTAGGCCATAACTTCACACAAAAATCAATGTCAAAGCCCATTAACATTCCAATCCTCAGATGATGGAGAAAGAGAAAAATCTTATAAGCTAAAATGGACTTCTTTCTCATGATAAATCCCTTCCGTCACCCAAGCCCTGGACTGGACAAGGAAAATATCAGCAGTTATTAGCTGAGGAACTATGTTTCTACAAGCACCTCCTCGGAACTATGGCCAAAATTTTATATTTCATCAGTTATTCAACAAGAATTGTTGTTTCTGGATTCGTTCTCTTGACTTACACCACATTGCTTCGTTAAGTGATCTGTGTAGCTTCTGAATATATTCGTGGACATCAGATCTTTTGAATTCAGCTTTTTTGATAATTTTTTTTTTTTTTGCTATGAGATAAGAGTTAACGAGTGGTGGGGGACATAAGGTTGAGAAGATAGTTCTGTTGACAATGCAGGTAGTGAGTGGCTTAGGCAGGGAAATACCTTCTCCCAGTGGGAAGGCCATTCGAGGAGCTATTCAAACCGATGCAGCTATTAATGCAGGTAAACTATGGTTTTGTGTCCTAAATAGATTATGAGCACTTAGAAATGAAGAATGCGGAAGCGTTAGATCATATCTAACCCATGCATAGAATGAATTTTAACGTGCTTCAATCACCATCATGTTTTAAGGATAATGGATTTTATAGATGTTCTAATGATATTGATGACTCTTTACAGGGAATTCAGGTGGGCCGTTGATTGATTCATATGGACATGTTATTGGAGTCAATACAGCAACTTTCACTCGAAAAGGTAACCAGATGCCTTACAACTAACATAGGCTGAGACAATATCTGATAGCAAGAAATTACACTTTTGGATCAGTTCACATGTCAGAATTAACAGCTCCTGATTAGTATCACATTGGAGCTCGAAAATGTTACCACTTACCAAAGCCTTTACTATAAATTATGTCCCCACCATTACATTTTGTGTTTCTACTAAAGACAGTAACAATACATTTATCAGGTGATACTAGTTCTAGGATTAGTAATGGAAACCAGATCAACACCTTCAGCTAAGAGATCCCATTACCTAATGTTTATTTCCCATTTCAGGGACGGGAGTATCCTCTGGAGTGAACTTCGCAATACCAATTGACCCTGTTGTTCGGATTGTTCCGTACATTATTGTTTATGGAACCCCTTACAGCGACAGGTTTTGATCACTTTTGATTATTTTAAAATGCTTGGTGTAATGGTCACATCGGGTTCTCGCAGCCTCGGTGTTCATTTATCCTGTGCTGCTCTCACATTGGATGGCCGTCCAAGCCTCACATGGAATCACTTTATTCGTTATTTATAGGCACACCTCTTTTGGCATTTTCACTACAATATAAAACGCGAGTGAACGAGCCCACTAATTTACCCTTTGACATTCGCACTAATCTAGACCGTAAAATGAAAGTGAATCAACTAGCTTTAACGAAAAGTGTACCAGGAAATTAACTAGTTTCAAGGAAAAGTACAGCTAAGAGATTTAAATTAAATATGCTCCCAATGTTATAAGTATTGTAATATCCGTATTCATAACATTGATATGATATTTATAACATAGGACACGATAGAATATTATTGGTATTAGATTTGATTTTGGAACGGTATAATACCGATACTAATTAATGGAATATTACCAGTATTAGATTTGATTTTGGTACGATACTATACTAATATTAGATACTGTTCGGGTAATTTTTTAAAATTATAAAATATTCTATTTTTTAATTACAAAATAGTTCTTCAAATATTGTAGTATATAACTTATGATTTTAATATTTTACATCAAACATATCTTTAAAGAAATAACAACAATTTATTTGCTATTAATATCACTTTACACATTTTAAATATAAATGATATTCACAATTAACATCAAAAAAGATTATTTAATCATCGTATAAATACAAAATTGAAAAGAATACAAAGTATTTAAAATGTTAAAATTTTATCATATAATAAATAATAATTACATCAAATAAAAAGAACAATAAAAATTCATGACTTTTTATGTATTACAATAAGAGTTTGTGTCAAGGAAATAACCAACTAGAATGAAATCTAAAATAAAATATTTACAGTTATATTTATATTGAATATTTAGAGTTTAACATATATATCAAATAAAAGTAACTTAAAAAAGAAATGAAATGAAATTGAGAAATTTCATTCAATCAAATATTCACTCAAATTATATTAACCTTAACTCTCATTTGATACAAAATCTTTATTATTGAGAAAAGTCTAATCGTCACCATCAATTAAATTTATTGCATCAAATAACATGTCAATAATTTTTCATTCAAGAATATCTTTCAAGTCACTCACATCTATCAAATTCGGCTCCTTAAAGACCTAAACTACCAAAAGATAGATCTAATCAAGGCAAATTGGATCTACAAAAATAACTTGTTTTTATTAAGAGCCTTAGTAAAGAAATAAAATTAAATTAGAAATTATATTCAACTTAAAAATGATAATAACATACTTTTATCAAAACTTTAAATTATATAGTCATTTAATCTTTTGTGTTCTAGTCTATTTAGTTTCTTGAAGTGGATGAATTCAAATGTGTTCTAGCTTTTTTTAAATCATGTTGCACTCACACGTTGACTTAAAATTCGAATCGCAGACCTTTTCAATTTTGGAACATTACTTTTGGATTGGTCCCAACAAGCAATTATACATTATAATCAAATACATTAATGGTTAATTTTTAAAAGTAACAAAAGTAAAAACATGTATACTTGGGATAAGTTTGTCCCTTTGATGAATAGCAATAAGCATTGTAAAATTATCATAAGAATTCTTATAAATCTCAATTTGTGAGTTTAAGAGATCTTGGATCATTTTATGAGCAACAATAGTATAATAGTTAATAGCATTCCCAACTACAACTTTCTTTGTAAAACTTGTTCTAAAATAGACACTATGATTTAAAATGTCATAAAGGCAAATAATAGAGAATAAAGTTGTCTTTTCCATATTTCATTGATAATTGCAAGATAAGGTATGAAAAAAATCTATTTTTTAGATTGACCTTGATTTATTTCTTCGCCCTCTCCATGACATCAGAAAAATAACCAATAGTTTCTTTCTTATCACTATTAGCTAGATGAATTACCCTCACCAATGACTCACAGACTCAAATGACTGATAAATGCATATTTGACTATATTTATACAACCATATTTGATATATTTTGTTTGATATTTTGGAGTTTTATTGTATATTTGGTACTTAATTTGCTCTAAGTGCATTTATAGGTTATAACCAAGTGCATTTATAGGTTATAATTGCCTTAATAGATTAAAAGGAGAAGAAATTGGATTAATATGTGACATAAAAACAAAGATTTGAAGTAAATAAGGAATACACAGCGTGTCTATGTCCATGTACGTCTTATAGCCCATGCAAAATCGCAAATTTTGCAGATTTTTGGATATACACGATCTAATACATGCTTGTGTACTAAACCGTGTATATCCCAGAAACCCTAAAATTCCTATAAAAGGATGTGAGGCAGAGGCAAATTGAAGGGAGTAGACTTTCTGAGCTGATTTCAGATGTGAAGAGCATTCAGAAGGGATGATATTGATCCAGAGAAGTGGAGAACACGAAGAAATCATCAACATATCCAATATATTACAACATTAAACCTCAAACTTACATGAACATCCGATAGAAGAAAAAAAAAGGAGATTTAGAATTATGAAATCTTTGTTTGCTATTCATTTTTCTTCTTATTTATTTTTTATTTTTTTTCTATCATGTGTAACTAAACATTTTTAGCGTCCAGGTGTAATGAGCCATAGTTTGTGCTACAATATATTTTGATTCTTTTAGTTTGGCAATTGTTTTGGTTGATCTATTGCGATTCAATTATGTGTTTTATATAATAGATCGACAATATTATTACATAATTTGATTCCATAACATAAAGATTAAGAAATCCTGTGTATAAATAGATCAGGAGTTGATTGCAAACCTAGAGATAAGTCGACATAAATCCTCTAAATTAGGCCAAACCTAATAGTGGAATTCACAAATTAATAAAGCAATTCTAGAAACTTTAGCCTGAAAAATTTCGGTTAATAAACCTAGGATTAGTTGTTAGTAGTCTCGAGAGAGTTATTAACAAAAGATAGGAATTTTCACGGTCCAATAGTTAATAAAACAATTGCATAATAAAAGGTTAATTATCTAAAGGATTTAGGGAGGATTCATCACCTAGGTACTAATTGTTGATATTGATTATTTTCTAAGATATTTCCTTTGTTCTCTGTTCATTATTGTTTTCTATTTTATTTATCTACTTAAATATTTTTAATTAAAAATCAACACTCATTTTGTAGACTAGATAATAGGATAACGGTAAGGACTATTAATTATTGTCTTCATGGGATTGGATCCATACTTGCCTATGGTGGCTATAGCTATGTCGTACACTTGTGGTTAATTGAATATTGAGAAATTAAAATTAGTCAATCGATGACAAATTAACATTGAGACCAAAATTATGACCTTCAAGTATAATTCTAGAAACCTCCAATCTAGCATTTGACTTAGCATGCTGAGATGCAACCACTTATCACTTGTAAATATTTGCCTTAACTCATTCTTCATCTGAATAAAGCATTAAAGTGATAAAAATTTCGTTGCAAATCTTGTAATAGTAGGAAGACACAAATTCTTACCATTTATGAAATCCTTTCTCATTAAATTCAGGACCTATACACGATTGTTGATGAACTTGATCACCCTTTTTGTTTTCTGTATAGTCTCATCAATAATAAGAAAATATCTAACATCTCCTATATTTTCCAACATCATTTTTATGCAATATACAGGACAAGGAGTCCAATAAAAAGAATTATACTTGGATTGCAATCTTCTTTTAACTGTTGTCAATAATGAACTATTTTTTTTTACCCAACTTCATTCATAATTTTATCAAATATCTAAAATAGAATATTAGCATTCTTATCAGGGCTAGATGTATCAATAGACTTTAATCCTTTATAGAGTAAACACAAATTAATAATAGGTTCTTGTCTTCTTTTTTTCCAACTAGTACTTATGATTGAACACCTATAGGTAGCCCAAAAAATTCTTTTTCATCCAAATAACCTTTTATTTCATAAGAAGAGTTCCTTTGAAGTTTACTTGTATAGTCATTAATTGAAGGAGCTTCATATCCTAAACCGTAAGAGGTAATACCATCTATCATAGGCTGATAATAATAAGACTAGGCAACATTGAATGTTATACCTAAATCATATCACTACTTAATGATTATCATGTCCACATTATGAGCCGCTTCTCTAGAATGAAAGGAACTACAGATTGAAGGTTAAGCTCTAAGAGTTGTTCGGGGTGTAAAAAACTAGACATCTGCCTTCTTCTTTTTCCTAGCATTAGGTGTAACATTCCCTTTTTGTTGTTTAAGAATACTACCAACTTCAACATCCCCACAATCATCTTGAACACCAATAAAAGAACTTCCACTACAATTTTATAGTTCAATCTTTGCCTTCTATCATTCTCATGCTAATACTCATCAAGAAAAGTCTTCATTCGTCATTTCATATCATGACTCACTTTTTTATAAGGCTCTATATCACCTTTGATCATAGCTAAATGCATATTTAATTTGGTGATTCCCCCACCTTTCAAATGCTTTTTATAGTAAAAACAAATGATATATTTCTTCATTCCAAGAACTAATCTAACATGAGCCCAAGCTAGATTATTGAATCTTCGTAAAATAGTTAAATTATCACGAGTACTTAAACTTTTTTTCATTTATCTTTAAAAATAAATGAGGACATATATCAAAATTAAGACTTATAGCAAGATGTAACTTGGAACTCATTGTAATGTTGTAATGGCTTGTGTTAATGTTAATAAAATCTTTCATTCATTTTTTAAAAATTAATTTAATAACTTAATATCAAAATAAATTTGTGTAAAAAAAGAAGACATAGATCAATAATAATTTCTCAATAGCTTATGTTTTTTTTTCTAAACCTACACATCAAACATATACATTGATTGCTGCACTTTTATAACTATAACTCATTTTGTGTGCTACTGATATTTGTTTAATTGTTGATATATTTAATCATTTACAATTAGCGATTAATGACATGAAAATGCTTAAGATACTCACTTTAATTTATATATGATTTTAGGTATAATTTGGAAACAAATAAATAAAAGTGAGTCGAAAGTACTGCATTTGGGTTATTTTTTGAAGATCAATTTTTACTTGTCTTCATGGAGCAAGAAGAAGAAAATTAAAAGAAAAGAAAAATGGAACACAAAGAAGAAGAAAAATTTAAAAGCAAGCAACTGGAAAAAGAGGCAAAAATGACAACGAGAGAAGTGAGAAACGTAGATCATACGTTTCAGTAAGCGCAGAGGTGGTCTGCGTTTCATGCAAACATTATGCATGAAATGCAAACGTTTGGCCAAGAGAGGGAGCAAGGGTCTTGCGAGGGTTTGGTGCATGAATAGTGAGCTGGGACCAAAAACCATGAAGTTAAATTGTCCCATCAAAAGAACAGTGACAGGTGTGCATAGAGAGGAGCGGCTAAGCATGGGCAAAAGAGTAGAGGCGTGAATAAAGGGGTGGACCGAAAACCCCAACATTAATTCATCCAATCAAGCAACAGTGGTGGCTGCGCGAAGAGAGGGACCAGCGGATTGTCTATGTGAAGAGAGGGAAGAGCAGCGTAGGCCGCTTGGTGGCTTAGAGAAGCAACAGGCGAGGAGTAACGCAGTTGAGGTTGGGTAGAAACAAAAGTTAGAGGTGTGAATAGTAGCATGGACCATCATCTTTAATTGTCCTATTGTGAATAGTGAAGAGTAGAGAGGAAGAGGGCAGTGAAGGAGAACTGAAGGGTTATTCGGTGGGGCTACAGTATGAGGCTGAAGCATTTTTCTAGAAAAGACCTATGAAGGGCTAGACATCTCAACACCGATTTAGAGGCGACATCGGCGCCGACAACCTGGGTTAAGTATTTTTTATTGATTTATTTTTTCTTTCTCTCATTAGAAATTGATTGTGTTATCCTACGGTAATTGATTTGGGTTTTGTGTATGGATAATCGAATTTTTGTTATTGTTCGGTTATTTGTGTATGAACTTATTGGGTATTGTGAGATGGTGATTTTAATGCATTCATTAAATCGTTTAATTACAAACTCATTGCTAGAATTTCGATATAATTCGTAATTGTTATATTGAAATTCATGTGTAGCGACTAATGATTCGTAATCATTAGGGACAACATAACCTAGGTTAAATGACGCATCATATATGGTTGTTTCCTTGATTAATCAGTTTTCTTAATTCATAATGCTATTGCCAAATTAAATCTAGAGATTGTATCCTAGGTTGTTCGGTGGTTAGGTTTAATTAACGATCGTATCTCGATTAAACAAAACCTAAGGAAAAACTTGGGTTAATTATTAACTCACGATTAATAGTTGCTAAGAGAGGTTTGAGAACAACAATTTAATGAAATATGTTTAATTAGGGTGTAGCCCGTGATTAAAGCAAAGAATCAGGTCCCTACCGAATTCCCCACTTTTATCATTTTTTGCGTGTTTTCTTTAATTTGTTTTTATTAGTTACTTTCATTTTATTTTCTTATTCCAAAATCCAAACCCCCCGTTAAACCTAAACACCCGTTAATTTCATTTCATAAACTTTACATACACTCTCTGTGGGATCGACCTAGACTTGCCACTGCTATAGTAGTAGTCTAGTTATTTTATTTTGATTAGCGTTACGATGCCTGGTCAATTTTGGCGCCGTTTTCGGGGAGTGCAGTGTTTTAGTTTTTGTTTGTGATTTAATTGATGTTTTGTATATATTTGTTTGTAATTAATTTCTTTTCTGTTATTTTGTGATCGTTTCTTTTTTTGTTTCGTGTTTGAATTTTTTTTTGATATGGACGGAAGTAATTTCTTTTATGACTCATATTCTCAATCCTATAACAATGACTGGACTGATCAACCTAACTTCTGTTATGGATGGGATAATTATTAGAATTAATTCCATGATAGTTTGCAGGACGTACAACAATTCTCATTCAGGAAGCTTCATATCACGACTCCGATCAATCTCTGGAAGAGTTGATTAATATTGTGAATGCTAATACTTTGCAATTGTAGCATAATACTCTATAATTCGAAAAGGATGGAGGGCGATTTCCAAAAAACACATGGTCTAGCGCCTAAGATTCAAAGAGTGACGATTCAAGTGCATTTTTAGAAGAACTTGTTAAGAATCTTGCTGCTAACAATTTGCAATTTCAACAGGATATGCAGTAGCAGTTGCAACAATTCTGACAGGAGATAAAAACAAGCCAACAGAACATGGAACACCAAATGGGTTAGATGGTAATAAGGTTCAATCGCCTAGAATCGCAAAGCAAAGAGGAGCAGCCGTATCAACCTAAGGTGTATCCAATGGAAGTTTGTGCAGAAACTTTACAAAGTGATGAGGAGCTTAAGAATTTTGAGGTCAAACCTCAACGAATTGTTTATGTCGAAGAAGTTAAGAAGGAGCTCAAAGCCGAAAGGGACACATCTTTTAGCTCAAAGGTAAGTATTGAGTCTATGATTATTTTTGAAACTAACTCTTTACCTTTATATAACAGATTAGAGGAATTAAATGATGAAGAAAAAGGCGAAGAGACATTCGAAATATTTCCGGAGTGTATGGACTCAATCAGTATTGAGAATCTTAGGATAAGGAGGACGCTGAATAAGGATGATGATAAACTAAGGTCCTATCCGGAACTATCTCGCGTGGAAGTGGCACTAATTGTAATACCTGAAGATTACAATTTTGTCACATGAGGAGAAGAAGGAGTCGAGCAAGCAACCCTAAACAAAGGTGTTTCTTGGGAGGCAACCCAATGGAAGTAAATTTTTTCCATTACATTTCCACATTACTTTTTATATGCATGTATGCTTTTGAATTTGTTTGTTTTACTTGTTTTTAAGTTTTCAATCAAAATGAGAGAAAGAATAAAACAAATGAAACAAACA
>JAOTAZ010000002.1:26082071-26095365 GCA_025629785.1 Erythroxylum oxycarpum | reverse complement strand
TACTAGGGACTTTAAGTATCGTTTTTTGTAAGCTTGTACCAATCTGTATAAATATTTCCTCTATTTATAGACCATATGAATCTTGTCATCATCTCAAAAACCTTTATGTTACTCATAAACTTTCTCATAAAGATCTCAATTAAGGAAAGACATTTTAACATCTATCTAATGTAGCTCTATATCATAATGAGCTAATAATTTCATAATCAATCTGAATGCATCCTTAGAGGATACACGGGAGAAGGTGACATTAAACTTTATTCCTTCTCTCTGAGTGAAACCTTTGACAACTTATATGAATTTAAATCGTTCAACTTTACCTTATTCCTTTTTGGTCTTATAAACCCATTTGAAAAAAATAGGTTTATAATTATGAAGTAAATTTATAAGCTTTTATACATGATTATTCCTTATGGATTGCATCTCATCCCTTATTGCATCTTACTATAACTCTAAAGGAAAACTAGAAATAACATCTGAAAAAGTAACTAGATCTATAATATTTCATATATCATAACCATTCTCACTCAAGTAGACTATTTAATTAGATGATATTGAAAGTCTCCTCATCCTATTGGATCTTCTCAACTATATTGATTAAAATTGATCATGTACCACATAAACTTCGTTGTGTTCCTATATTAGTTCTTATTCCTATACTAGAATGGCACTAGGTCCAAGAATCACTAACCCTAACTAAACAGATGAAGAAATGAAATGATAATTTTATTAACTTTGTTATTAGCTGAAATGTAGGAAGAACCAAAGTCATCACTGACATTTTGTAACTTTACAATTATTGATCCTTTTTCTCTATAATAAATATATAACTGTAAGGATAGTTAGAATAACCTACAAAATAGTAACAAATGGAATGAAAATACAAGTTATTTTTATTATAATTATATAGATGCACCTCAATAGGGTAGTCTCATATATGAAGATGAGTGAGATTTGATTTATACACTTTCTAAATTTTGAAAGGTGTATTTGATATTAATTTTCATGAGGCTCTATAAACAATATATAAAGTAGTCTTTGTGGCTTCACCTAGAAAGTAATCCAGAAGATTAGTTCTACTCTACATGTTCCTTATCACATCTTTGTGATTCCATCTTTTAAGGTGTGATTCCATCTTTGTCCACATCATTTTGTAAGGAAAATTTCTCATATTGAAATGAGCTACCATTCTATACGATTTAAGTATTTGGTAATCAAACTCTTTCTTATCCCAAGACTCCATATATGTCATAATACTCACCTCCAAAATCAAATATGGCAACCTTGATCGATTTGTTTAATTGTTTCTAAAACTCAATCTTAAAGATCTTAAATCTGTTAAGAATTTTAGACTTTTCTTTAATTAAGAACATATAACTATAAAGGGATAATCATCGATGGAAGTTAAAATATATATGGAAATAAATAATGGCCATAAATATTGGTATGAATCATTTCTAGTAAATCAAAAATGTGAGTTAACCTCTTTTTCTTTATTTTGGTTAACTTATCTATGCAACGATCAATACATAAATTTAAATCACTATAATCCAAGTTAAAAGAATATTATCTTGAATTAGTCTTTCAACTCTATCTCTAGAGATATGTCCCAATCTTTTATGGCGTACATATATGATTTATCCTTTATTAGAGGTTATTTAAAAGTAACATATTCAAAAATATATGAAGAAGCATAAATGTCATCAGGAGTCATATACATTCTACATAATCTTTAAACCATATGACAAGAAAATAGTATTAACATGTTTTGTATCAAAAGATAATACTACATTGAATTTTTATTACAAAATCGCAGCTTTATTTATTCACATCTATCATAGAGATCAAGTTCCATATATAATATAGTTTATCAAAAGTTTCATATAAAACAAATTTGAAACCAATATCCAAATTCAAACAAACAACTCTAAGAAAGGTAACATCAACTTCTTCATTATTACCAATCATTATATTTGACTTTGTTTTGGTTGGATATATATTTAGTTTTAATCCTTGTATTGTGGAGGTTACATTATTAGAAGCCCTACTATATATCCATTAAGAACCTGATATGGTTATAAAAACATTAGATTTATAAATAACACAAGCCAAAGAGTATCAAATTCATATTTCTCTTTCCAAGTTTTATTTTCTAAGAAATCATATTTTTTGTATCCCTTGTTTATATAAAAGAAGCAATGATACTCCTTATGAAATTTTGAGGTTCATTTATAGTACTATCTAACACATTCCCTAAGTCAAGGTTTTTAAAGAATGTTAACTTTGAATTTCCTAGCGTTAGCCTTTGCTTTTCCTTTGAAAGCAATTAGGTTTGCCTGATTAGAGTTCTTTAAATTTTTCTCTTCAACAACACAATGCTTAATCAAAGAACGTATATCCCAAACTTTATCCTAAGAATTGTAAGTGGTAACAAGAATTCCAAACTTTTAAAGAAGATTATCCAGAGCTTGTGCACAATACAAACATCAAGAATAATAATATTCAAGGCTTTTAGCTCACACTAAAGGAGGACCATCCAGATAATGTATTCCCTCACTCCTCCTACCACAATGTATCTTATGAAATATAATTCTTAAACAAATAGTGTGAATCTTACATGATAATCTATACCTTTGGGACACATTGTTAAGGAAATATGTAGCGTTGTTAGTCTCAAGAAGTCTACTGAGCAGATGATCAATAATTGACCTATTTATGATCAAATAACACATCTATTTGCCTACTCCTAAACTATATAGGCTACCTTATCAGCCTTTGTAATAGTAAATGATGGAACAAGTGGCTCATCTATGATCATAGCTATATTTATGTTAGCCATCTCCAAGGCGAACTTCATATCCTGCTTTTATTTTTAAAAATTGAAACTATACAAGGTTTCAAATGTGACATTGTTGTTGTTTATAGAAAAGGAAAATAAATAGTAAACAATGTATATTATTATCATAAATACAAGGTAAGGGTGATATTAAAAGCTTAAAACAATATATGTCCTGAACATTTTATCTAATCATAAAACCCTTATATAATGAATACAAAATATATAAATAGAAGAAGATCTCCATATAAAAAAGATCATAATACACACTATTAACTCTTATGATTCTACCATATATTAGCCTATAGATTACTTAATTAACAAATATCCTCCATTGAATTCCTTTATCCATGTCTCAAAATCTTATACACATATCAAAATTTTATATTAGGGTAACTCATTTAGGTAAAATAACCAAACATAAAATCAAATTCATACCCTAACATGTAAGCAAAAGGGTTCAAATACAAACTTGAAAGGCCATATTAGTGACTATATTCTCATTTCCATTCAAACAATTCTAAGCACAAAGGATACACTTACATATTATCCTCACATTTTTTATTATCGGTATAAACTTATGTCAGACTTACCACTAGATAGTCCAATATCTTGATGCACTTATTTAATGCCATATAATAATGCTAAAAATATTATCAATAACCATTGTTTAGCAATTCTCAATAGAAAATATATCAAAAAGTGATAAATCATGCAATATATAGTAACATATCAACTATATGAGAAAATAAAACAAAATTAATCTCCTGCTATTTCAAATTAATTGCATAAAAATTCACTCTATTATGGCTTTTAAAACTTTATTTAAAAATTTTTTGAGTTAAATATTAATTATTATTATTAAACCAAGGGAGGTTTCAATCGTTATTTTAATGATTAAAAATAGTTACTATTAATAAGTTTATTATTTGGATAAAACCAGTATAAAAACAAAATGAAACACGAAACGTAAGAAGATAGTTTATGAGGTTAATAAAGAGAAGTTAAAGTTTGTAACCGTTAAAGTGATCAAGTTGAGAATAAAGAAGATCAAGGCATATCAAGGTCGTTTTACATTTTGTATTATTAAATGTATTCACACTATGTTAATTTGGTAATCTCAAAAGCTCATTGTGCATAAATATTTTATACTACTTCATTGCATGAGTCTCTTCATTCATCAAAAGGTGTTAAATATTTAATTTTAAGAGAAAAGTCTTTTGATCTTTTAAACACTCTTTAGGGAACATTTTGGGAAGTGTTTAATCATAATTACATTAAAAATTTGAGTTTGGGCATATGAAGTTGATAAAATGATGTTTTCAGGGGGATTGGCCAACCACTAACTCATATAAGTTGGCCAATATAATGTTAAAATTAAAGTACCAAATGTTTATAGTAACATTGTTTGATATATTTTTGGACCAATATGCCTAATGGTTAATCAATGTCTTAATGACTAGTGAATTTGTACATCCAATCCACACTAGTCAACCAATATGCTAAATTAAACAACCTGTGCTCTATAACTAGTAGTTATAATGGCTCCTTCTTGGCTCTAATGGCTATTGAGGGTCTTAAAGTATTCTACATATATATTTGCTTATTGATTATGAAATCAAGAAGTATTTGGGTATCTTTTCTACGCAATTTGCAATCATTTGAGCATTCATTATCTCATTTTATAAAGTGATAAAGTGAGATATCTGAGTTAAAAATTTTAGATGGGGTATTATATTATTATACTTAGGGGTGTTCCATTGAGGTTCCTCTTCACTTTGAAGGAATATTGTAAAACGGTTCCCCTTTTCTGAGAAAAGATTGTATAAAGGTTATTCTTCGCCTTGAAAGAAGAATTGTAATGGAATTCCAAGAAGAGTCATGGGAGTGGACATAATCAAAGGTTGTTTATCAAACTACTATAAATTATTTTGTATTCTTTTTTCCTATCCTCTTTAAATTATTATTTAATTATTTGATTGATTTGTGTTAGCAATTTTATTCTTATATATATTGATTGTTGTTAAATTGAGTTCATTGGTAAGAAAATTTCGTTAAATTTTGCAAATACCCATATTCGCCTCCCCTTTCCCCCTCTTAGGTGCCATTGGAGACCAAAATTTGGTATCATGGTGGGTTTATTAGGCTATCATTTGAAATGAAATGATAAGCAAAAAGTATGGTAGCATATTTAAGAGTATCATCATCATCATTCAATTAAAAGGGGAAAAAAAAGGGGAAAACATTAGTAGATCCCCCTTCTTTGATATAAATGACTATCTATATTGGAAAACTAGGATAAGATTTTTCTTAATGGCTGAAAATCTTGACCTATGAGAAATAGTTTCAAATGGTCACTTTATACTAATATAAATTATAGAAAACAAAAAAGTTCATAAATTAAAGGAAGAATGGGAACCTTAAGGTAAGTGATTAATTTTCTTGAATAGTAAGCGTATACATAACTTATTTTGTGCATTAACAATAGATTAATTTAATAGGGTCTATATATGTGAAACGTCTCATAAAATTTGACACACTTTGAAAATTACACATAAGAGAATAAATCAAACAAAGGAGAGCAAAGTGAACATGCTAACACATCAATATGAATTGTTTTAAATGAAGCATGTTACATTAAATTTATTAATATTATTCATATTTTAAAAAGTCTTAAAAAAACCTATACTAATGTTAAAATGGTAAGAAATTTGCTTAAGTTGCTTTTTAAGATGTGGGATGAATGACAGTCATACAAGAATCCAAGGATCTAACAACACTACTATTAGAGGAACTTATTAGATCTCTTCTCATAAATGAAATGAGGTTAAAAAAGGCACAGTAATAGACAATACTTCCAAAGAAAAAGGATTTAGCATTCAAAGTCTCAAAACGATAATCAAGTGGCATATACAGATGGAAGTGATGAAGAAAACCTCTCCTTTATTAATAAAAAATTCAAGAATTTTTTAAAGAGAAAGAATTCCTCCAAACAAAGGACTTTGAGGAAGGTAAAGATGATTTAAAACATAAATTCTCTAACATTATTTGTTTAAATATAGAAAACCCCATCATATGAAGTCATAATGCCCTCTACTTAAAGATGATGATAAGTTTGAAAGAAGTAATAAGAAAGAGAATAATGACAAATATAAAAAGAAAGCACTTAAAGCCTTAAATTGGGATGACACAACAAAATTAGAAAAGGAGAGATAGATTATATATGTTCTACTTCTTTAAACTATGATGAGGTAACATCCAACTTTAATTCATCTAATGGTGATAGTGATTTGACATATAATAAACTAGTTGAAAGTTTAAAAATCATGAATAAGAAAAGTAAGAAATTATCTTCCAAACTCAAGAAAGATCCAAAATAGTTAAATACATGCATGATAATAATGAAAAGATTGAAAGTTAATTGCATAACACTAAAACATCCAAAATTGTGATCATTGACAACAATCATGTATTAGACACATTAAAGCATGAAAATGAGACATTGAAAAAGGAGATCAATATTTTAAAGTATTTCTTATCCAAATTCACTAAAGAGAGTGAAAAACTAAAAGAAATGTGCTAGGAGTTTAAAAGAATTTCAATAATGAGTTTGGAATAGGATACAATCATAAAAGTGAAGCTAATTCTAGAATCACGTTTCTTAAAGGGAAAATGTTTTAATAGCAAAGAACCATTGCCTAATATGTCAAATGTGGATGATTCTAGAATCACGTTTCTTAAAGGGAAAATATTTTAATAGCAAAGAACCATTGCCTAATGTGTCAAATATGTATGGAGCATCCACATCTAAGCATATTCATTCACATGCCACATCCACCAGGACTAGTTCTAAAGCAACCATTATGCTTTCATATATGGCTTATAATCTTAGCATAGAGTTTAATACTCTCAAAGGAAGAATAGGTATAACTTCTATGATAACATACGAACCCACTGTCACCTCTTTAAACCTTAAAGAAGAATGCATAAAACTTTCATTTATAATTGGTATCATACATATAATCATGATAACTCATCTTACTACCCTAGGAGAATATACAACACCTTTAATATCTAAAGGAAGATACGTTATTATACATACACACAAAGAGTTCCAAGCAATGCATTTATGCAACATCATCATTCATATAAAATGATATGTCATTTTTTAGGAAAGTATAGGCTTTTTGATAGATTTTATCTTCTTTAACAAAGAATGAAAAGCAAGACATTAAAAGTATGGGTTAATAAGAAGGAGCCCCACAATCAAGGAATTAAGCTCATTTTGATATCTAAAATATATTGATCGCTTTATATTTTAAAGATTTTAGGGAAAAAAAAGAGAAAATGTTATATAGTAAAATGGTATTTAATTAATTTAATATGATTGAAGAGTTTATGATTTTCATCTTGATGAATCTACCCTTATTGTATCCAATTCAGTACTGAAAATACTAAGATAAGATGTTGAGATATTAGTTATTAAAGAGAACAAGATTGACCATTAAAGACTTTTTAAAAGAACCAATTATTGAACCAAGTGAGGATGATAAGAAAGATGAGATGCCTTCAATAAATTGAAAAAATCAAGAAAAATCATTATCTAGATCATATCATAAGTAATGTTTACTAAGAGTAAGAGGTAATTTTTAGTTCATGCTTTTATGTATTAATTTGAGTATAAATCCTTAGTGATAAATGTTGGATTCACATATGAATAAGGAATTGAACATTTTTTGGTATATTATGGACCTTAGATTATATGCAAAATAAGGATATTAAATTAAAAGTTATTGATGCGTTAAACCAATTAGGCAATATTTTTACTAAACCAATGAATGAGGATAGTGGGAGAGAATTAGGAATGACTCCATATTATTAACATCTATTTTAATATTTATGATAGTTCTTGATTGATATCCCCATGACTTATTCATTGTTCTGATGTTTTAATTTGAATATAAAGGTTGTTTCTCAAGTTATCAAGTCAACTGTTTAACTAATATCTTGGTATGGTCAAGAAATACCCTAAAAATTACTAACTTTTACCTTTTGCTTCATACTAAAAACTAGGTTAAAAATAGGTGAGGCGGCATCGCAGGTGTGCATGGGTTCTCACGGTCGTGCATGACCTCCCACGGCCGTGAGAGGTGTTGCATGGGCTTGAGAGAGTGTCTCATGCCCATACAACCTCAAGCATGGTCGTGAGCATGCTCTTTCACTCTTCACTATTCACTCTTCTTGTTCTTCATTTTTCTTGCTTTTTCTTTTCTTCTTCTTCCTCTAATCTTCTTCTTCTTGATCTTTGAAGACAAATGAGTGTGATTCTTCAAAAAATGGCTCAAATGTAGTACTTTTGACTCACTTTATCTTCTTCGCTTCTGAATTGTGCCTAAAACAACATATGAGTCCAAGTGAGTACCTTAAGCATTTTCATAGCAATAATCACTAAATGATGTAGAATAAATTCATTATCAATTAAGCATGTATCAATTTCCCCCACACTTAGCTTTTGACCTTCATTGGGAAAAACATCAAAATTAAGATCATAAACCTAAAACATTGACACATTTCCCATATGTTCCAAGAATACATAATCATAAGCAAAGATTAATGACTTTCAAAAATCATAACAAGAATTTAACATTCAACACTTGTACTCATGACTAATCAACATTCATCATCTTAATAAATGAGTAATCTAATGATATACATGGAACATGTGTTTAAATAAGATATATTTAAAGGTACACTTAACACCATTCATAATCATGACATTCTTCACAACTTTGCATATCATTTTATTTCTTCACCACTAAAGTTCACATGCATAATCATGAATAAAAAGACATTTTATGTAATGTGGGCAAAGGTAAGGTGAAAATTATTTTGAATAGTGTAATATAAAAGTCATCAAAGCTAGTGAAACAAGAAAACAACTCAATATACGATCAAATACAAAAAAAACAACATTCACTCATCAGCTATGATGAATGCAAAAACTAAGTTTCCTAGCTCAAACTTAAACTCTCTCACCACAAACCACATCAAGCATATATCACTCATAAAAATTAATCATAAACAAGATTTTGTAACCATAGGGAGTGATTATTGAAAGCAACGTCCACCTCATATCCAACATACTTAAGAAACCCATTCAATACAGCTTTACGAGGAAAGACTAATCATAAACAACTTTGAAACACGTATGCATTTCCTCGTTAATAATTTTATTTGAACATTTTCTTTTCTTTTCTTTTCTTTTGTTTTTCTCTTTTCTCTTTTCTCTTTTCTCTCTTCTCTTTTTTTCTTTTTTATATATAAACATTGAAAAATATATATCAACATGGGAATTTCAATGATAAGACATAAAATAACATCCTAACAATTATAACCATCCCTTATATATGCATACCCCCAAACTTTGAATTTTGTACATCCATAACAATCACAATTGCTCCATTAGCTTTATGGCTTGGATGGGACATTTGGTTAAGTTTAAAAGTATGTAATGTTTTTAGTACACAAAGAAAGGCTAATAAAGCTCAAAGCGGCTTATCAAAAGAAAATTCATATAATGGGTAGGCTATTTGGCTAATGTAATTTGGAAAAACAAAGAATACCTCATCATTTTCCTATTAATGAATGTGATAAAAATGTGGTCTTGAATAGAAAATCAAAGCAAAGTTAGGATGTACATGTCATGAAGGTCACACATAAACAAAAGACAATGACACTGATATGAATGTGTTAGTCTAATTAGGCTCAAAATCTCATTGGCTTGTGCCTACCACTAGCCATTACTCTTCTAAAAATAATGCATGTCGATTAATCACAAGAGCAAAAGTACATGCTAAAGTTTCCACAAAATTCTCCAGTCAACTCATTCTTTAATCATAATGATATAGTCCAAGAGGCAATAGAAAATTATAAATTGTGTGTTTGTTTTATTCCCTCCCTTATTTTGATTGAAAACGTAAAACAAGCAAGAAACAAACCAACATAGAAAAACACACACATATCCTAACTAGTGCGAAAAAGTAAAGGAAAAGAATTTTACTTCCCTTAGGTTACCTCCCAATAAGCACCTTTTTTTAGTGTCACTGGGTCAACTCGATACTTCCCTCATGCGATAAAATTATGATCCTCGAGTGTCATAGTTTAAGCTTCATCCATGTGAGGTTGTTCAGGATAGGGTCTCAGTTGTTGATCTCTCATATTCAACATATGGCCTATCTTTAGAGTCTCTACTAAGTCAACGCACTCTGGAAATATCTCAAATGTCTCTTCACCCTTTACTTCCTTATCCAATTTTAAAGTAAATCACACGTTAGTATAAACTTAATGCTCGATATACAAAATGCACAAGAAGGGGGGTTGAATTGTGTATTCTTTTTCGATGATCCCCTTTTTAAAAACTTCTTGTAAAACTTTTTTTTTCTCAAAACTATCAAAAATCAGTATTATGAAATATTGCAATTTATTTTCTAAACGCTTAAATGAAACAATAAAAGTAGTAGTTGAGAGTTGATAGAGAGTCGACATGGCAAATTTATATTGGCTCACCCAAACCGTAGGCTACGTCCAATCCTCAGAATCCTTTTTGAGATTTCACTATACTTTGCAAAGATACAAGTATTCTTTTCTCCGAGCCTCTTCAGGTCTCTTACAGCAAGTATTTTTTTCACACTTAGCCTTTTCCGGCTATTTGCTTTTCTTCTTTCAACTGAAAGATATTTTGAGCTTTGTTATAGAAAAAAATAGCTCTAAGTTTAGCACAATAAGATTTCTAGCTTTTGAATTTCACTAACTCTTTCAAAAAACTCTAACTTCTATAGTCTTCGACTCCGACTTGTATTTATAGCCTTCGTCTTCAACCGCTTCTTGATAACAGCTTCTTTCTTCTTGTTTCTTGATCTTTGAAGAATTTATTATTCAGTTGAGTTCTGTAACTAACTCAAACTGATTACTCATCCGACATCGTATCAGGTCTTTTGTCTTAGTTTCTTCCCTCTTATTTCTACCGTCTCATTTTCAGCTTTGTCTTCCGTCTCATTTTGTCTTTTGTCTCATTTTGTCTTCCGTCTCATTTTGCTTTGCTTCCGTCTCACTTTCTTTCGTCTCATTATTGTATTTGCTTCCATCTCATTATTTTCTTCCCCTTTCTTTTCTTCTTCTCTTCTCTTCTTCTTCTTCCCCTTTCTTTTCGTCTCATTATTGTAATTGCTCTTCTTCTTCCCCTTTCTTTTCTTCTTCTCTTCTCTTCTTCTTCACTTCCTCCCCCTATCTTTGTCATTTCTTTCTCCTTTTCTCCTTTCTCCTTTCTCCCCTTATTTGTTATTAATCAAAAAGAATTACGATTGTAGATGCTTCATTATTTCTGAAAACATTTCCGTATGGAGTGACTTGAGGTCTTGTCGTATTTGAGCTACTTCCTCTCGTAAGTCACTTATTGAAGCAGGTTGATCATCATCCTTCTGCAATTCTACTTCACAAGCAATAGTAATGTTGTATGCGTCTGAAGACAGAACAAGCACTTCACTGATTATAAGGGCAGGAGGTTGGACAGATAGGTTTGTCTCCAGGAGATTCAAATCATCAGGGTTGGTTAGACGTGGAACTTTTCTTCTAAATAGGTGTAGCACATCTCCAATTGAGGACACAGTACTTAATGGCCTAATGTGCATAATCAGGTGCACAAGAGTTTCAATTGAGTAGCTCACATCTCCAATCCTTACAGATCTGTACTGCCCTTCTGTAATTCTACCAACTACCTGAGAAGAATCTTCAGTGGTACGCTGACCACAGTTGCTTCCTGAAGCCTTCGAAATGTAGTGGGTGACATAGGTTCCTCTCTACTTAGTTGTATAACATGCCTCATCTATATCCTTCACTTCAGCTTGGATCTGATCATCTATCAAATCATTTGCTAACCCTTCAGGGTACAATTTCTTCTTCCCCTTATCATCATTGCAAACAATGTAAGGTCTTGGCTGAAAGTCAGGCACAACCTTGATCATAGTCCTCTTTGTGATTGGAAAATAGTATACTTTTACCTTAACATCTTCGTGGGGTATGTTTTTGTTCCTTCATCCCTCAAAAAATCATACATACTTATCTCATCGTCATTCAGCAGATGCATCGTACTACTATTCACAAAGATTGGTTGTAATTGTGCCTTGACTGACCTTATTGGGGTTTCTTTTATGATTATTGAAGTGCTACTCCTTACAGGTTGAACTTTCTCAATAACCTTCATTCTCAAATCCTCTTTTCTCAAAGGCTGAGAAGTATGGACCTGTACTGGACTGCGTTTAACTATATTCTTCTTCTGAATAGCAGTGGGAGTGCTTTTCCTTTGACTGATTTTCTGCTTTTTGTTTCCTTCTTCAATCAATCTAAGAATCTGTTGAGATTGTGGTTTCTTCTTCCCAAACTCCAATTTTCTCTTAATCTCAATCTCTTTAGCTAGTTTGGTTGTATCTTCCTTTAGAATTGAGACTAAGGACCTTGTAACCTGAGGTGCTCTTTTCTCAGAGTCTTCTCTGTGAGTCAGCTCTTTTCCTTTTTTCTCCTCTTGCTGACGCAGGGTTCGTACTCTGGGCGACCTTTTCGCTTGCCTTGGTATTTCTGACAGAAGTGTCTCCCGCTTTCTCTTTAGGGACAACTTCTCTATATATCGTACTTGGCTTCCTTCTCTGTGAGAAATCCCCTTAACATTTGTAGCTTCGTCTGACGATTTCTTTTCTCCAATTGTAGGCATTTTCTTACTGGATTGAGATTTTGATTTTCTCGTAGGAGTCCCCTTCTTGGCACGCTCCCCCTTAATCTTTGATATTGCCTTAGAATCTGATTCTTCCTTCTCCAGATTCTTCAAACCCATTTTGTCAATCGTTGCAGAATTGATAACGCTCTTGATATTTAGCTTCATTCTGTTTCCTCTCTTCAGAAGAACTCTAGAATCTCTGAATATCTTTGTCAGCAACATTCCATACGGTAGACTAGTCAATTCTTTCTTCGTCTTTACCATATAGTGGAAAATAAGGAATGGTAGATCAATAGGTTGGTAATTAAGTAGATGGAATAGGCACTGTTCATCCAAAGTTGTCACCAGATGCCTTGATCCTGTTCTTGGTAGAATACAATGGAAAAGGATTGAGTGTAGAACCTTAGCCTTTGGCACAAGACTTAAGGCCTTCTTCTCCTTTGGATCATTGCATCCATACAATTGTCGATTGATCTCAATCTCCTTCATGCTAGCTTGCGTCATCCATCTAACTTTGCTTGTGAGCTTCTCTCCAACACCTAGACACTCAGTGACCTTCTTGATTATCTTCGTTGTCATTATAATCGACAATCTATCAACTGTTGATACAAGAGTATGTTGGATCGGAAAAAGAAAGCATGCTTAGTTTGGAGAAACGATAGATTTCAAAACTTTTTAAGAAATCATTTTGC
>JAOTAZ010000002.1:25991665-26002703 GCA_025629785.1 Erythroxylum oxycarpum | reverse complement strand
AAGCAATAGATCTAAGCTACAGACATGGCAACTTTTGCAGGGACAACTCAGAAGTGTAAGGCTTGTGAGAAAACTGTGTACTTGGTGGATCAGCTTGCAGCTGACAACAAAGTCTATCACAAAGCTTGTTTTAGGTGCCACCACTGTAAAGGTACCCTCAAGCTGAGTTAACTATTGCTCCTTTGATGGTGTTTTGTATTGCAAACCTCACTTTGATCAACTATTCAAGATGACCGGCAGCTTGGATAAAAGTTTTGAAGGTACTCCAAAAAAAAAGGCTTCAACCAAGGTTGTGGAGTTGAATAAGTTCCTTGGACTGAAGGATTCGGCCGTGTATTGACAAGACCAGTGCCCTCAAACCAAGATGAAAAATCGTCCCCCTGAATAAATCACCAACCCAGATCTGAAATAAATCACCAACCCTAACCCCGGAAATTCAATGCCATCAAAACTCTAAAACTCGCAAAATTTACCAAATCCAAATACCAGAAACCCGAAAGACAAAAAGCCAAAACCATTAAAAGAGCTCAGAATTCACAATTAACCCAGTAAAATGACTGAGAGACAGAGCCTGTTGGTGGGTCTTTCTGGGGGTTGGTATGCTGACAATATTCTTCAACTTGCCTTGATGAAGCAGATCAGCGATACGGTCGACGACGTGGCACCTTTAGAGAGGGCCTATAATCCAGTAAAAGGAGAGCATGGTGCGGGTAAGGGTGAGGGTGAGGGCGACGGTTGTGGTGGTGGTAACGGTGGACCAGTGGAGGATGAAGCAATTGGTAAAACGAGAAGTCAAAAAGGGGTTCACTTTTTATTTTTTCAGAAACAAATAAAATCATGTTTGCTGGAGGTATTAATCACGGAGGAAAACTCGACTTCTCCAAACCGCAAGGGAAGTCACATATTTAGGTCCCCATGTTCCGCGAAGATGTT
This sequence comes from Erythroxylum oxycarpum, assembly GCA_025629785.1. NCBI lineage: Eukaryota > Viridiplantae > Streptophyta > Magnoliopsida > Malpighiales > Erythroxylaceae > Erythroxylum > Erythroxylum oxycarpum. Next base: position 26,001,770 of record JAOTAZ010000002.1, on the reverse strand, counting down.
CAAAATGGTCGCCAAATGTTATTCGTTCAAGATGATCAAAAGGTTATTCGGTATGATAAACTGAAGGGTAATTTTGTCCCAAAAATTTCAAATGAGCATTTTGAATGAAATTACAAAACACAAGGGTTAGATTGAACGAATTAAAAATACAGAGGCTAATTTGAATAGTCAACTATAACACAAGGGCCATTTTATGTTATTTGCCAAAAAAATCCAACAAAGTCATTGATTGGTCCGTGGGATTAACACGCTATCTTATTAGTTAATGCTAGTCACAGAAATTCCAAGTTGAAAAGAAGAGGGACAAAAACAAGCTTCTTCTGCAATCAGATTCACCTCTCCACCCGTAACTTTTCTTCGCTTTTTCCAGACCCGTATATCGATCTTCAGAAATCATCGCTTCTAATATCTGTCTAAATTTACTGAAATTGTTGATCTGATTATCTGTGCTGTCTGGGTCTTAGATATCAATTAATCGCTTGAAGAAGATCATAACACAGCGAGTGGTTTTAACAATGGCTCAAGCAGTTGAGGAATGGTACAAGCAGATGCCTGTCATCACTCGCTCTTATCTCACAGCTGCTATTGTCACTACTATCGGTTGTTCCCTTGATGTGGGTTTTTCTCTCCTTTTTGCCTTGTACCTTTATTTGCCTTAATTGGGTTTGTGTTTTGATGGAGGCAAGTGGATTGGATTGTTTCTAACCATCTTTACTAGGTTTGTAGCATTTTTCTCTTTGAAGCTTTTTCTTTTTTACTTTTTATAATTCTCAATGTGGATTTTGAATGATTTGGGTTTAAGAACTTAGCTTGTAAGATTTTTTTGTAATTGATTTCGATTTGGAACTTGTTTGTTTAACCAGGTGCTCTGCCTAGTCCTTAAGTTACTCAGTTCATTTAGTTGCTATAGTTTTGTAGGCCTTTTGTTTATTGCATTTATCTGGAAGAATTTGGAAAATTCAGTGATTTAATCTCTTTTTTTCCTTTACGTTTGGTTTTGGCAGATAATATCTCCTCATAATCTGTACTTGAACCCCACACTTGTGGTTAAGCGTTATCAGTTCTGGCGTCTGATCACAAATTTCCTGTACTTCAGGAAAATGGGTAAGTATTAAACCTCTATTAAGTGAACTATTTCTGTTCGAAAGGGTCTTCTAATGGTGTTATATGTTGCAAGTTTGTGAAATTTAAATGTTCTTTTATCTGCTCTATGCCTGTTGTTTCTAGCTGAACCATTGTTTCCTGGATATGCACTTTTTACGATCATCAAATAAATGGCTAGTCTTACTTCAAGCACATAATATGATTACTTTTCCTATAAACACATTTATGCGCTTGCAAGATTTTGCTCTTCCTACGGAATTAGACCTTTCTTGGGTTTAAGTCTTTTGCCATTTGTAAGCCATGGATATGATAAATTGTATCAGTAATTTTAGGACATTAAGACATCTTTAGCTTTTTTTTACCAGCCTCCTTGAAATCTGGGTCAACTAAATTGACAAAAAGGTCAGTTATCATCAACTGCCACAGATTATTATTAACCTTGATTCAATAAAGTCGAGATTTTGAAATTGAAAGAAGCCATCAATGATTTTAGGGTTTAACATGTCCATTCACTTACGATATGCCAATATGTTCTATTTTGGACAAAAGTATTGCCATTTAGAACTGCTAATAGATAATTAAGGTACAATGTATGCACCGGTTACAATTTTTCTGTATTCATTAATCATTAATAACTAATAAGTCATGTCAAACTACTTACCATTGATAGATGATTTCTTTTCATTTAATTTGTATTCAATTTTGGGCTAATTTGTTATTCAATAAAGGGGAATGATCTGTCTGGAACATGGTTGATTACCTTTTCTTTCACTTCATTATTAGTTGTCGATGTCATTCCAAGCAAAGATACCAGTTTGGGAGTCTTAGCATAACAACGTTCAGATTTTTAAGTATCTTAAGGTAGCTTTTTGTTTGTTTATTGCAAAGTATGAACTAATTTATTTTCCTTGGGCATCAAGGAGACATACATGCTGAAACTTTGCATGCATGCATGCTTGTATGGACATGCATGCATGACGGCACTCAATTGCTTCTAGCTCGTTGGAAAAGTTCAGATCAATTTAATGTTGTGGGGCTTTTCTTAACGTCATTAACGAAACTTATCATGTGGAACCTTTTTATTGGAAGTTTTTTGTTTTTTGTAGTCTTTTTTTGGCAGGTTGACTGATCTGTTGGAATGTTATGTTCTCATTGCATACAGTAATCATCATTTCTAACACTGTCATTTTTTGGAGCAGACTTGGACTTTATGTTCCACATGTTCTTTTTAGCTCGATACTGTAAACTTCTTGAAGAGAACTCTTTCAGGGGAAGGACTGCAGATTTCTTTTACATGCTCTTATTTGGTGCAACTGTTCTTACTGGTATAGTGCTTGTTGGTGGCATGATACCTTACTTGTCAGAATCATTCGCCAAAATCATATTCCTAAGCAATTCATTGACATTTATGATGGTTAGTCTTGTTCACTGTAGATTTACTAATTGCAGGATTTGGTGTTATTTGTTTTAAGTGGCTATGTTTATCTGAACTTTTTTTTTTATTCTTGCAGGTTTATGTATGGAGCAAGCAAAATCCTTTCATCCACATGAGTTTCTTAGGCCTTTTTACCTTTACAGCAGCTTATCTTCCATGGGTGAGTATCATTTGTTTCTGTCATATGCTGAAATAAAATCATACATGTCTCTTTTTTCAGTGGCTCATTTTTCAATCTGATGCTCTTTGTATGAGTTCTAGCATCATGTTTTGATTCTGGTTGAATAAGCTAGTTCACCTCAAGACCCACTACCTTACACTGTGCAGGTTCTATTAGGCTTTTCTGTCCTTGTTGGTGCTAGTGCTTGGGTGGATCTATTGGTACGTTCTCTTCACTAAATTTAACCTCTATGGCCCACTTTCCAACCTTATCTCTTCTAGTAGATTTTGTATACATCTTTAGCTTATTTTTTCAACAAGGTGTATATCAGCACCCAAGCTGCAGTTGGTTTACCAAGTCTTGAAGCGACTAGATACATGTGGTTGTTTAAGCAAACTCTTAATAGCTCAGTGGTTGCTTTTTTAGCATTTGTCGCTCTCTTATGATCCCCAAATTGTTGAAAGAAGACAAAAAGAGATAACTAATTCTTGTGAGAATGATTACCGAACGTAACAAATGTTGTGGAATTTGATGAGTGATGATTATGTTGAGTAATTCATCCAGGTAAAGCATCTACGTGGAAGTTCTGTTAGGAAACTGAGGTCGTATGGAATGGTTTCCTTGGTATCTTTTAGAGTATATTTTGGTCTTTATCACGTATACAATTTCTCCAAACAGTCAGACTCAAGTGTAAGAAGAGCCTACTGTTTTAATGTGCCTAAGATTCTTTTAAATGATTCAGGGTATGATTGCTGGCCATGCTTATTATTTTCTTGAAGACGTTTATCCAAGGATGACTGGTCGCAGGCCTCTAAGAACTCCAGCGTTCATCAAATCACTATTTGCAGACGAGGGCGTTGTGATGGCACGGCCAACGAATGTCAGATTTGCTCCACCACCTGCAGAGGAAGTTCACCAAGATTGATGAGAATCAGGTGAAAGAAAGACCAATGAGTGGTAGCCTTTCAATTGTACTTGTCGTGAAACTACAGAAGTATGATAAGACGAGCCCTTTCAGTATCATCTTTCGTGACATTTGTCTTCAATTCAAAGGTTAACCGATGTATATGACGTTGCCGAACTTGAGTTACATGAAACTTGCCTAGATAAAGTCTTTTTTTTCTTCTGTTATTAGTTTATATAAAGGACCCCTTTGAATATAGTGCTTCCTTTGCAGTTCTTGCCAAATAAAGCAACTTAAGTCGATCTTTGATGGAGACGGCTTGTGACACGGGTTCACAAACTTACGGTCAATTGGTTTTTCAGTCACTGAATAAAAGACATCGATTTTGTTTAAACTGGTTTGTATTGAGAGCCCAAGTTCAATCTCAAGTTCAGTGAATTTAAAGTTGACCTAGCAGCTTTGAACTAAGTCAGGTTGGACCCAAATTACTAATCTTGACATCCTTTATGCTGTCTCACTTCGTCGTATTTGTACCTAATCAGTAGGCTCGTCTTAGTGTTGCCAATGCTTTCTCCTTTGCCCCAAGATTCAATTTAACAAAATTTGGCTGATGGAGAACATTTCCAGTACCATCTGAAACCAACTGCAAGCGGTAACAAGTTTAGCCACTGTAAAGAGGTTGGCATCATTGCTCAACCTTAGCTATGGAATGCTCTTGATGCAGGACAAATGGAAGAATTATTAATTAGTAGCTAAAACTCACAAATTTAGAAATATGGTTGATATTAGGCTGCTGAAATATCAAGGTTGGATTTAGGCTAAGAATGTAGAATTTTCAGATTTTATATGACTGGAATTTTAAGATTTGCTTGTTAAAAATTTAGTCTTAGGATTTCAGATTTAATATAGCTAGAATATATGTTTGAGATAGGTAGAATGTAGGTTTAATAGGGCTGGAATTTAGGTTAGGGTTGCTCGAATTTAGTGAAAAACACAAAAAATAGATAGTAGAAAACTAAGAATCACTCGTAGAGTATAAGAATCATTCTTAGAAGAAAACATCACGCTTTCTAGTTGAAAACTCAAATTTGTAGAAAAAATTCAAATTGTTTTTTGTTAATAAAAGAGTGAGTACTCACACATATATAGATAATTCTTTGAATCTTTATACCAGTAAAAAAAGGGCTTCTAATTTAAATCATATTATAATAGAAATTTTATAAGTCCTATACTAGGATAACAACTAATACTTCCTATCTAATAAAGAATCCTAATACAATATGAATTTCAGCCTTTAACTTTGATGTCAACTTAATTCTCAGTTCTCATTCTACCAAATTAAAACTTGTGATTGATTACTTTTTTTCTCTTTGATTTCTCTTATATACTTTAAGTTCTTTTGCATCAATTCTCTTTGGCTTGTCTAAAGTCGTCCTTGACGTAATAATGTGATAAATACTGATCATATAAATCTAGATTTAACTTCTAAAATTCAAACTCTAAAATCCAAGTGCTGCCAAAAATCAGTCTTCCTTTCCACTTAACAAGTAATTATCGATATTCTCCATCTTTGGTAGCTATAATTTGTTCATCTCGAACATCTTTTATCCTCTTTAAGATAGAGAACGGTTGGAATTCTTACAGCTATTATAGGACATTGCTCATCATCTTGTCCATGATAATAGATAAATTCGTAACATTAAAGGTAGGACTTATTCTCATATCACTAGGTAATTCCAAACCATAAGTATTAGCACTTATCTTCTTAATGATCTTATAAGGTTTAACATTTTGTGCATGGAGTTTCTTTTTTTTTTTTCCTTTCTAAAATTGATTTGGATAAATCCTAACCATCATCATATCCCCTTGATTGAATTCCACCGATCGACGATGCTGATCGACATGTTCTTTATAAGACAAGTTATTGGTTGTTATCTTTCGTCGTATCTCATTAAAGATTTCCCTCATTTGTTGCGTAAAACCTTCAACTTCAACACTAACTCTTGTTATTTGTGGTAAAGGAACCAAATCAATAGGCTTCCTTAGTTTAACCCTTGAAACTATCTCTAAAGGGCTCAGACCAGTAGACCTATTTATAGAACTATTGTGTGCAAATTCTAAAAAGAAGAATTAGGTCCCAATTTTTTATATTATTTCCAGCCAAACATCTTAGCAAATCCTCCAAGCTTCTATTCGCCACCTTTGTTTGTCCATCAGTTTGGGTACAAAAAGAACTTAAAAATTGAAGTGTATTGTTTAATGTTTTCTATAGAGTTCTCAAAAAATAACTCATAAAATTTACATCACGATTAGAGATGATGGTTAAAGGTAACCTATGGAGAAGTAAAACCTCTTTGAATAAGAGTTTAGCTATATGGACAACATCATAAGTTTTCGAACATGGAATGAAATGACTCATATTAGAAAACCTATCCACTACCATGAAAATAGTATCATAATCTCTTACAGTTTTAGGAATTCCCAAGACAAAATCTATACTTATGTCCTACTATGGTTCTCGAGGCACGGGAATGGTACGTATAATCTAGACTTTTGCTTCCTTCCTTTAGCTAGTTGACATGTTCAACATTGTCGTATCACCTTCGGAACATCTCGCTTTAAAGAGGGCCAATAAAAGTGATCTTTAACTATTGCGATGGTTTTATCTCTTCCAAAGTGTCCTGCTCCTCCTACTCCATGTAATTCCCAAATCACATATTCCTTTATAAACATATCAGGTAGGCAAAGTTGATTTCCTTTGAAAAGATAGTAACCGTGGATCACAAAAGGAAAGCGTTGGTCTCTTTGTCCAGTCACAATTTTTGAATAGATTATTCCAAAATCTTGATATGAAGCATATTCTCTTTTTTATTTTGTCGAACTCCCTTTACCACTCAAATGTTAAGCAAATGATTCTTTGTACTCAATGCATATATGACCTTATTCTCAACTCCTGTCCGATGTTTAATAACATAGTTAAATTGTTCCATGAATTCACTTCATAAGGTGTGCCTTTTGTTCAAGTTCTTTTAGGACTTGAAGTGTTTAAGATCTTCATGAACCGAATATAGAATAAACTCCTTGTATAAGAGATAATGACTCCAATTGTAAAGAAAATGGACTATTGCATAAAAATCCTTATCATAAGTTGAATATCGTTGCTTCTCTTCACTTAACTTCTCACAGAAGTAAGCAACTGGATGTCCCTTTTGGTTGAGTATGCCTCCAATTCCTACATGAGATGCGCCACAATCAATTTCAAGTATCTTAGAAAATTTTGAAGGTTGTAAAATAGAAGATTCAGTCATCTTTTTCTTGAATTCTTCAAATGCTGTAGTTGCTACCATTGACCAAGTAAATTGTCTTTTTGTACAATCAATAATGGGTGCCATTATGGTGCTGAAATTATGAATAAATCACCTACTAAATGTTGCTAGGCCATGGAAATTCCTCTTCTTGTGCACATCCTTTAGAATAGGTCAATCAAGAATGACCCTAATCTTCTCAAGATCTATCTCCACTCTATGGTAAGATCTAATAAAACTCAAAAATATAACACTTGATTGCATGAAAGAATACTTCTTTAAGTTGATATAAAGCTTCTCTTGACTCAAAACTCTCAAGACTTGTTGTAGATGTAATAGGTGACCTTATTTATCCTCAAAATATACCATCAAAAATTTTCCCATAAATGGTCAAATCATTTTATTCATCACTACCATAAAAGTATTAGGTGCATTAGAGAGTCTAAATGACATCACCAACCATTCATAAAGTATCTCTTTAGTCTTGAAAGTCTTTTTCCATTCATCTCCAGGTCTGATTATGATTTAATGGTACCCACTTCATAAGTTTGTCTTGGTAAAGATAGTAGCTCTAGTCAACATATCTAATATGTCATCAAGGTAAGGTATTGGAAATCTATACCTTATTGTGATCTTATTTACTTCCCAATAGTCAATACACATTCTCTAACCTCCATCCTTTTTAGGAGTCAAAAGTGTTGGAACTGCACATGGAGTAAGACTTTCTTCAATAAATCCTTTTTTTAATAACTCTTTTGCTTGTCTCTTCAACTCTTCATTCTCAATAGGATTCAGACGATAGGCTGGAAGATTTGGTAGAGTAGACCTAGGGACCAAGTCAATAGCATGTTGAATATCTCGTAAAGGAGGTAGTTCACCTAGTAAATCATTCGGTGTAAGGTCTAAAAAATCAGCTAACAATTCTCCATCTTCTTTTGGTAAAGTTCAGGGTGTTTCAGGTGTTGTTTTTGATACTTCCCTTACTACCATTGCAAACACAATCCCTTTTTCCTTGCTAACAACTTCAAATTCTCTCACATTAAGATATTAAAAGTCTTTTTCTCGGCATTTATGGTTATCTTGCTACTTACTCTTTGTTTTTCTACCTAGTCTACCTTTATAGGCTTCAAAATTATGTTTTTTCCATGAAATATAAAATGATAAGTGTTAGCTTTTTTGAAGTGTTAAACATCATGATCATAAAGCCACAATAGCCCAAGTAAGACAAGAGATACTTTCATAGGAATGACATCACCCCAAATAGATTCCTTATATATTCCTAATTTGAAAAGCACCAAGCACCTTCAAGCAACTAGTATAGTACTAACATCTACCTAGACAACTTTGTAAGGATTTGTATGTCTCTTCATGAGAAAATTCAATCACTTCACCTTTTTCTCCGATACAACATTCACACTTCTTCCTCCATCAATGATAAGCTTGCATACTTTCCTTGCTAACTTGAGTAAAGAAAATAGCATTACGAAGCCATTCTTTTTGTTCTTCCACTTTAGGGGTTGTAAGGATACGTCTCACTACATTAAAATTTATAGAACTAGCTACTTTATCACTAAAGTCTCCTTCCAACTCCTCTCCGTCTTCATTCTCACACATGTACTTATCAAATTATTCCTCTTCTTCTTCTCCTGTCATATGCAAAACTTTAAAAGGACATTTATAAGCAAAGTGGCCCTTCCTATTGCATCGGCACTTCTTGTCACTATTATAGTTCTCTTCGTACCGAACTCCTCGGCTTGACTTCGAAACTTTTTAGTTACTTGTTATCTAAAGTATTGTTCCGCACTTAAAGCCAAGTGATATGCATCTTCAAAGTTATAAATCCTTTGCATCACCAGCTTATTGTGAATTTCTGTCCATAAACTATTTTTGTAGTGACATATAAGTTTTCGTTTCAATTCTATCCTTTCACATTGGATAGAAAGTTCATCAAATATTTCCGTGTACTGAATTACGTACATAATCCCTTGCCTAAGGGTTGTGAGTTAATCTTGGAGATCTTTCTAATAATGAAATGGTAATTACTTTTCTGATAACTTCAGTTTTATCTCTTCTCAATCAACAATTAGTGGTTGGCCCATTTTTCGAAATCTATCACTACCAATATCCACCAGCTTTTAGCGTGTCCACCTAACTTCGTCTTTTCAATTGGACTTTTCGGTCTTATGACATGCGCCATCGGTCAAAGAAATCTTTCATTGTTATTGTCTAGTCTAAGAACAAGTGTGGATCTATCTACAAACTTAGGGGCTTCAACATAAACTTTCTTAGTAATATCATCAATTTTATTGCATGTTTCAACTCTATCGTGGCCTTTAAAGGCTCACATACGCTCTTCGTATGTTGCTAGTTGATTTTTTTGTCATAGATCTCTTAGTAGGCGTTGATTTCCTAACCTAATTCGTTGTTGATTAGTAGGCGTTGATTTCCTCACCTAATTCGTTGTTGACTAGTGTCAACCTTTTCTTCTTGGATTTTACTTTCTCCACCCCTGACCATCTAAGTGTAGTTTGTTGTCTAACTTCGTTTTCTTGACTAGTTCTTGGATCACCTTATAATCGAGAGTCATTATGGTCCAATTCTTCTTTAACTCTTAAAAGTATCTCATCTCAATCGTGATTACTGAATATTTCTCTATTTGCCCTTTCGCTATGTGTCGAGATTGTAAACTAAAACTTTGATACAAAATTGACGTAGGATAAATAGAAGAATTATTAACTAGTAGCTAAAACTCACAAATTTAGAAATATGATTGATATTAGGCTACTAGAATAACAAGTTTCAAGGTTGGATTTATGTTAAGAATGTAGAATTTTTAGATTTTGTATGATTAGAATTTTAAGATTTGATTGTTGGAAATTTAAGTTCAGAATTTCAGATTTAGTATGATTGGAATATAGGTTTAAGATGACTAGAATATAGGTTTAACAGGGCTGAATTTAGGTTAGGATTGAGTAAAGAACATAAAGAATGGATATTAAAAAACTATGAATCACTTCTAAGATCTACAAATTACTCGTAGAAGAAAACATCACCTTCTAGTTGAAAACTCATGTTTGCAAACATCACCTTCTAGTTGAAAACTCAAGTTTGCAGGAAAATTTTAGATTGTTTCTTCTTATAATCTTTATTTTAATAAGAAAAGAATTTCTAATTTAAATCCTATTATAATAAAAAAT
>JAOTAZ010000002.1:25935612-25949695 GCA_025629785.1 Erythroxylum oxycarpum | reverse complement strand
ATTTGTAATTATTTTAACTTATAATTTTTATCCAATATTTATTTTAGAATAATTAATATATATTATTTTATTATTTGTCTTTTGTTAAAATTATGAATGCTATTTTGCATACATTATTGTAAATATAAATCTACTCTTGACCTTCAGTTTAAGAAATGTTAGCATGCTCCACTTATGTCTAAGTAAAGAAATTAATCGTCTGTAGTAGAAGGGAAGTCCGTGATTTGAAAGGTTTCGAAGCTTGAGGGCTGAATTTAAAATGAAACAACCTAAAAGTAAAAGATGTCTCCTAGTCCCAGATTTTTTGTCCATCTTGATCTTAATAAGAGGAAACTATCAACCAACTTGGGTTGACACAGTATTGAGGGGTTTCCACCAAAATTTGCCCCTAAATTATTAGCTTTTTTAGGATAATGCTCTTCAACTATTAAATTCTAGGATAATGCCCTTGAACTTGTTTATTACCTGCAAATAATACCCCTCAACAGGTTGAAGCAAAATTGGATGTCACGTGGCAAATTGTATGACACGTGTCATATTTTCATTGGCTTTTCTTAAAAAAAAACTCCATCCTCTAGTGAATTTTTGTTGACATAATTTGACAAAAATCAAAATAAAAATCAAACTAAAAAAATGTAAAAAATTAAAGCTGCAATTAAACAATATTCAAAATAACCTTCTACGTAATCCTTTAAGTCCAAAATAAGCAATTTAATACAGCTATTAAGTCCAAAATAAGCAAATAATGCTTTCAATTCTTCCATCAACAAAGCTATTGAGAGCAGACTTGGCTTGATGGAGTATCGTGAGATGCTTGTTTGATTTGGGTCTTCTTTGCCCTGACATTCCTTTTCTGTGGGATTAGAGGTGGTGGTTGTTGCTGGTTACTTGTGGTTAGAGAGGCTTTGACTGCATTGTACAGTGGATTATTATCAAGGGCACTTGAATCCTTTTTGGTACTAGATGTGTCATCAAGACTCTTCTTTCCCTAATATGGTAACAAATTAAAATTATTATGACTTTCGAACAGTTAATATATATCAATTTTTGCTCAACAAGGATTTGAAAATTCACCTTTTGCCTTGGTTTAGAAGGTTGCCGAGGAGGAGCATCTTTGACCAGAAGTGAGTTCTTCATGGCTTGCAATAGGTCTTGTTTTTCCTGCCTTTCACATTCAGCTCTTGTTCTTTTATTTGTTTCCGAGTCAACAATTTTCTCTTTCCCCTGGACAAAATGCAGTTATATATTTCCAATCAAATTCCATAAGAAATATATCCACACAAACAACCCTAATAGATATAAATTAATTCTGTAGTACGAAAATATTCTGTAACACAAAAAAATCATATCACCTTGCTTTTAGCTTTATCGCTTGGTTTATCTATATCTCGTGAAGCAGTGTCTGATTGACAAGTTGTTCTTTTCTTGAACCAAAATCCATCCGATAGTGTCCTGCTAAGTCGTGGCCTGTTTTTTTCCTATAAGAAAAACTCAAAAATTATATATCATTTATTACAAATGCAACACACATCAACAAATGGTCATTTTCATTACCTGACTGAAAAATTCAGCAATTATATCATGTCTGTTGGGTACCTCATTTGCAGCAGACGCATTCACAGCCCCTTGACCAACATCTATTGAAGATTCATTTTGCTCTTCAGTTCTTAGTGCCTCGTCAGCATCCTTAATAGTCGATGAAAGGAAAAAAAAATTTTAGCACATTTTAGCAGCCAATGCAATATTGAAATATTTTCATTAACTATAGAAAACACACCTGAGCATCTAGCTTTGCTTGGCATTTTCTCGCATTATGACCTCTCTTATGGCACTTACTGCATCTAAGAATTCTTCCTTTTCGAGACATTTTTGTTCCTGGTTGTGGTTCCCATTCCTCTCTAATCCTCTCTTTTTTCTGTTTTCCAGCCTTTCTCACAAAACTTGGAGCCTTTACGTCAGGTAAATTAGTTTTAACCCAATACTTTGGCCCACTAACAGGTTGGATGGAGTACTGGTAAGCGGACATGAATGTGTCTTTCTTGTAAGTTCTGTCTACATAATCTTCAAGCTTAAATCTGTTCACTTGGATAACCACCAAAGTATGCTCGCAAGGAATTCCAGTTAGGTCCCATTTCCTACAAGTGCAACTGGCTGTCTTTAAATTAACAATATAATTATCAGCACCTTTGGAAACTTCATAGCCACCATGCCCATTTGCTAAAACCCCACATCCCTTCATCAATTCTCTATTATCCTCAATCTTTGCCCATATCTTCGGCCCAAATAATCCAATAAACTTCTTTAGGCCAAACTCCCTTCTAGCAACAAATCTAACCATAACTAACTTTCTAATTGTCTCCATAATAGAGACAATGCTTTTGTCTCTAGCCTCCATTATAAACCCATTAAATGTTTCACACATATTATTATCAACAACATCACAGCAGTTGACAGTATCAAAAAAAGCCTTACACCATTGTGTTGGATTTACCTCAAAGAAATCATCAAGTGCTGTGCCTCTCATATTCCCTAATACCTTCAACTGCTCCTTCAAATCCTCCACAGTAGTTGACTTACAACACTTCCAAAATTGCCTTTGGAAGTCATCTCCTCTATGTGCTTTCCTCCACTTGGAAAAGATGTGCCTGGCACATCTCCTGTGCTCACAATATGGCATTAACCCGTTAAGGGCAGCAATTAGACCCTACACACATTCACACAAAAAGCAAGCATTAAGTGCATCACTTATTTGAATTAATACCAGAATATAACCAAACTTATAATTTTAATAAGGAAAAGTACCTTCCCTCCATCAGTAATGATTGTCCACCTATAACCAGACCCATTAGGTATTTCCAGATCATCCATCATAAGGCTAATAAACCATTCCCAATTGTCTTTGCTCTCTGCTCCGCTCATCACAACTGCCCAACAAATGGGATACATCTGGTTATTGCCATCTCTCCCAACTGCTGCAAAAATTTGTCCTTTGATTGGCCCCTTTAAGAAACAAGCATCCAATCCTATAATCCTCCTACATCCGTACAGGAAGCCTTTCCTCACTGCATCAAAACACACATACATACGCTTGAAGACATTAGGTTCATCTTGTTCACCATTAAGTACCACAGTACTACCGTTGTTCCTATAATTCAGTTCCGCTACATAATCTTGCAACCTTGTAAATTCTTCTCTAACATTATGGTTCAAAACCTGAGTCACGAATTGCTTGGTATGGTGAGCAACCCATCTAGAAATCTGCAAACCAAATTGTTTACTTGCTGCTTCCTTGAAGTCTGATAGATCCATCTTTAAACAAACATTACCACAATTCTCTATTAGATGCCTTCCTAGCACTTTATAAGTCAGCATTCTGTTATTTAATGAGAATGGACAAGTGTGGGCATTTACAAGAGTTTTGATCTGCCATTTCTTAATGGTATCATCTTTTGACACAAGCATAACCCACCCACATTCAGGATCAGTACATTTTGCTCTTATTCTACTTTTGTCACTCTTCTTCACCTTCGAGTCATCAAACAAAAACGCAATTAATTATCACATAAATTATTTACATACTAATTGAATTTTAATAAATAAAAAACTGAAATAGATGAGGACATATACCTTGATTTGCCTTTTTTCAGCCAAAGCATATTTGGTCAATGCATCTCTGAATTGTCTCTTATTTCTGAAAATCATCTCCAATTGAAAATATGGAGTTGGCGTTTTTGGATCATAGTATATCTGTGTAGATGTCCTTCTCCTCGCGTGGTCACAGTCACTTTCATCACTTGTAGTTACATTGCTGTAGTTTCCATCAGAATCAAATTGACATTGATTCTCCAAATGTTCATTGGCCACGACATCTATATTATCAATATTTAATCCCACCCACTCATTAATGTTTACATTATCCGCACCTTGGTCCATATTGTGGTCCATAGCACTCTCATCTAGCTGCCCACTATTTTCCTTATAATTACCATTAACTCCTTCACCATTATTTATGTTATTACCATTCTGCTCTTCATTTAACTTACTTTTCTGCACTTTACTATTAAAAGCCCTAATATTCGTTCTTGCTTCCTGTAACTCTTCATCATCATTATCACTAAGTTCAGGCACTTCAATTACTTCCTCCTCGTCATTCTCTTCATTTTCCTCTTCATTGTTTTCCACATTAATAACCCTGTTTTCCTCTTCATGATTACCACTATCAACACCTAACCTCTCTCCATATTTGGTAATCCCCAATCTCTTACAAACAAGTTTAGGATCTTCTTCCCCTAACATTGGATGAACTTTAGCACTTACATCATAATATACATCCACTGTATCCACAACATCAAGCAACTTCGTTAAAGGCTCTATAGACTTATCGTCATTCACCTTCATCAGCTCAAGTTCTTGGGTTTCTCTGGGAATTCTATAATGTATGTCTCCAACATTCTTATATCCTTTACTAGCAGCATATTCAATCAAATTCAAGAAAGACAACTCATCTGGGTCTCCACTATGCTCAACTACCGTCCCACCTTCATACCACACTATAGAATCAGAATCACCAATACAACTTTTCACTATGCCGCCTACGTGAAGCCTATATTTTTTATTGCCCATCTGCCAAAATATAAAATTCATACTTGCTTATTAATTGTGCATGCATTTTCGATGAACATCACGCATTAATGATTATTTAATCAACAATTCAATTTAAAATGGAAGTTGCTACAGTGAACATATAAAACAAGAAATTAAAATTAAACGAGCCTGAATTCAACCATAACATGACCCACCCATAAGTAATTAAAACTTAATTAATTCATAACATGGCCCATCTACAACTAATTACACCTTAATTATTTTCTAATCTCTACAATCGAGACCACCAATATAAAAGTAAGGCACAAATAATTGGTACTACTTTATTTTTTACCTGGATCCGATTCTGTCTTCGCCCTCAGCCTTGTCAGCGTCGTCAGCCTTTCCTTTGTTGTTCCTGCTCTTCAATTGAGCTGTTTTGATTCTTGCTTATTAAGGTTTGTTTCAGTAAATTAGGGTTTGTTTATGTTTATGTTCTTTGTTTTAGTACATTAATAGCTCTCCCCCCTCTCTCTCTCTGATTTACGTCTATTGACAAAAAGAAGAAAGAAATGCTAGCGGGAAAATTACCGCTTCAATTTTTTACTTTTTTTTAGTTTAATTTTTATTTTTATTATTTTATTTTGATTTTTTGTTAAATTATGTAAGAAAAAATCCACTAGAGGAAGGAGTTTTTTTAAGAAAAGCCAATGAAAATATGACACGTGTCATACAATTTGCCACGTGGCATCCAATTTTGCTTCAACCTGCTGAGGGGTATTATTTGCAGGTAACAAACAAGTTTAAGGGCATTATCCTCGAATTTAATAGTTAAAGGGCATTATCCTAAAAAAGCTAATAGTTCAGGGGCAAATTTTGGTAAAAACCCCAATATTGAGCATGGAAATTCGAACCAGACAGTACAAGAATGCCTGAAATCCTTTGTCCTTCTATTTCTGGCCCTAACCTATCCCTATTTGATCCAAACCATTTATTCATATTTTTTATACGGGATGTAATCCTCTGACCTCTTATTATGGCTCTAACTTGTCCCCATTTGATCCAAGTCATTTATTCATATGGGACCACATGAATAAATAGCTTAGATCAAATGGAGACAGGTTAGAGCCAAAATAAGAGGTCAAAGGATCACATCCCTCGTAAGAACGTCCCATAGTGCTGTGCGCACGAGTCAGTGTGACAAAATTCAGACGAAATCCACTGTGCCTGTAACCCAATTATAACCATCTATTCATTTTCACACACACATCTACGAGAAGCATCAATAAAATAGGGTTAGAATTGGATCAGAAGATCTGTCCCGACAAAATTATAGCGTTGGCTTGGTAATGGAAAAGAAACGGGAATGCACTTTCCAATCCTTTTACATCATGTCAAAAATATGGATCAAAGTCCTTTTTATTCTGAGAGATTAACCTGTTCTCAGACCAAACATACTTTTTCTCGGACAAATAACAGTTGTAACCTGTACATTCTAATAACAAATGTATACATATGTATCAATAAAGTAAAAGAATGGCTTGTATATGCTATCTACTCTATGACATGTATAGTGTCACCCACAGGGGCGCCAGAAGTATCTTCTCTTTACGCCTCAAAATTTTGATTGACCTCTATATTGCAACGTGGTTATTGCGATATTCCTCTGTTCTCCCTTGGTCTGTGCTGGCTTCTATTTTTTATTCTCTTTTTTGTTTTCGTAAAAATCTACAGGTTATTCGTTTGTACTATATAATCTCGTCATTGTATAGAGGGAAGATGACATGAATACCTTAGCCTCCTATGTGAGGCAAGAGCATTTTGTACAGCAGCATCTACTCCTGCCCCTTCCTGGAACAATGAGTAATACAGTTGGGAGACAAACTGCGAGAGCTCATCTTCATCATCATCCCAAAAACCTATAGAAGAATGATTCCTGCTCTTCTCAGGATCAATATCTTCCCAATCACTAGCTGGGCTCTCAGGTTCAAGCTCTTCTTCATCTGCCTCTTCCTCTCCAATCTCAAATCTCCCGTTTTCCAGAACACTGAACTCACCTGATCCATGGACTGATGTCAGCGGGACTTCAAGGGGATTAAGCGAAGGGCATATAACAGCCTTTGCCCCAGAATCCAAAAATGCCTTGATTAATGTTGGGGTCGGCCCATATGTTCCTGTTGAAATTATAATCCTATCCCTCCAAGCTCCAACCTAGCACAAAATTGAGCATATAAAAACCATATCAGGAAGGATTAAACAAACTTGTCAGGTCTACAATTTGATAAGAGCACAATAAACAATTTCAATTCTAAAAATCAAATATATTCTGCAAAAATTTCTTGATGATTCCTACAGAATTTTTTACAGTATTCTTGAAATTACAAGGAAGTTCCAACAGTTTCAGCATTTAAACCAGATCACACACTCGAAGGAGCATTGCAAACAAAAATTACATCCATTTAAGGAACTGATAAGTTCTTATAAATTAAAAAGTGAAATTATAAAATATGATGGCCCTTGCAAGACCTGTTCTAAACTGATGAACAATAAAAACCATAAAAGTTTAACCCGTTTATGAATTCAAGGGATGCTACATATAACAGCTCAGGAAAAACAGCATCAATCAATTCAAATTAATAGGAGCTGGAAAAAAAAAGAAAAACCCTCACATCAGGGTAGCATAGCAAACCTGCTTCAGTTTGGCCAATACAGAGTAATGTTCTTTGGGGGGGGGGGTCAGCATTAGATGCAAGAACTAAAGAAATGAAATGCAGGGTATGCAGATAACTAAAGAAGAAATAAGTAATAAAATTAAAGCAAATATACCATCCAACGAACATCATCAGGTGTTAAGTGCATAGAAGGGACCGTCCTTCGAAACATATATGCTGAAATTTCTTGGTCATCCTCCATTACCTTCAGAAAACATCAGTGGAAGTTTTAACAACTTGCATTGTAAGACAGGCTTCATGTATAGCTAACATAAAAAATTTTGTAAAAGGAAGATGGCAAGAGAAAATACTTGTGTCTGCCGTCCTATATAACGGTGCATGATATTTCCAACTTGGAAGTATGATCTATAACGAACCAGATCAGAAACAGTTGATATATTGGCAAGAACTGATGTCATTTTATGGCGGCGGGTCCGAATCTTTGACAACAAGCTAAATTTAACACTTTGAAGGAACTTATCAGCAAGATCTCCAGGTTCGGCAACAACAAATACATCATTTTGCCAACTACAGACATAAAACACTAATTAGGTCAGCACACAGGCACAAACAACCAGAAAAGGAATAACAATGCCAAATAACATTCACCTTAGTATTGAACCTAAGGAATCATTTTGAAGGGACAAATGTACAACTCCCACTTGTGGGGCATTTTGTAACTTTTCATGCAAGGATTGGACAGGTAATGATAATTGTCTGCGTCCAGGAGAAGTCGGGGGTGATGCAGCTGTCTTTCCAGATTGACTCCCATCCAAGCTTAAAGGTGGAACAGTATCAATCCGACCAATCCTTTGATGACCAATATCAGGACTGTAAAGTAAAGGGCTTGAGGGGAAGCTTCCAGTAATCAGAGGTGAGGTAAACGGAGATGGAAACGTTGTTGCCGGAGCTGTCTTTTGGATTCCTGCTGCTCCGAGCATCAGAGAAACTCTTATGCCATTGCTAGCACAAAATGACTCTAGGGCCCGAGCATGATGTACAATCCTCCCTGAATCTGGGCTATGCAAAGCTTCAACTAGTAGTACATTGCGTCTCCACCCTAAAGAAGGGCCACTTCCATCTAATATCGTAACGTTAAGAGAGCTTCGTACTCAGTTAAAGGAGTATTAAGAATTATTGTAAGCCTAAACAGTTGATTGAGAGAATATGATGGCAATACCAGCAGGTGACATCTTTGTCTTGAGGAAATGCAGAGATTTCAAATTTTCTGACAGCTTATCATCGAGTTGATAGGGTAAAATTAGTCTTTCACATACATTTTTTAAGGCTTCAGGATTAGACTGGATATAATCCTGAATTGCAGCTTCTAATTTCAGCCAGACTGCCGGGTCAGTCTCATCGAGCTCCATGCCACAACGTTCATCAACTGTGAGGACAAAAGTATACAAGTCTAATTGAAAATTTTGACTTTTTCACTAACTATTTAGTGAAAAGTCCACTATTAGAAGATTATAGAAAATTATCCACACATCATGAGAAGATATAAAGAGAAACGATCTATGCTTACAAACAATAACTTTCCACAAACTTCATTATATTTACCTGGATTAAAACGAAAGTACTGTATTTCCGGTAGCATAGGAAGCAAAGTGCTTAATGCTTCTTCCACCCGATCGACAGAGCATGCACTCTCAATCAGCACTTGCCCAGTATCCAGATAACGCCATCCACCTCTCCGCACCTGGAAATATCAGTTTTAAAATATCCACAAGAGTTTCTATGGTGGCATTGTTTCATCTATAATACAAGTTGTAACCCCACCACAAAGAGTAGATTTTTTATGGTATGTATAATAATTGTCCAATTAAATTCCCATCACAAACCATAAAAATATCTACAGAACTACAGCAACCCCTGCCAAAGCTTTTTCATTTAGATGACATGTTGAAAACTACAAACTGGGTTGATTTTATGAAAAGAACATTCAAAATTCTTTTTTTTTTTAATAAAAAGTCAAATTTCATCAACAATCTACCACTCCAGTTCTTTCTTTTTCGAATTTGGGATGCATAGTTGAAAGGAGAGCCACTATGAACATAGACAAAGCAAGTTTCTAAACAGCCAAGGATAGCTACAGCTCAAATTCCAAGAAAATTATGAAAATTATTAAGATAAGTAGTAAGGGGTTGGAAATTTCTCAATGCACCTTTGTTGGTACAGAACCACAGCCAATGGAGACCAAGCAATCAATTTTTGTATCAGGCCAAAGAAGTTGTGCTTCTCTTATTGCAAAAATTGTAGGATTATTTGCCACAATAGCACCATCTTGCCAGCGATTTATCCCTATAGAATTACCATAAAGTTAGCACATTATGCCAAAATATTAGTTTTTATTTGTTGAGGAGGAAAACAAACTATGAATGAGCACAACAGCAGTATACCATCCGAGAAATCATCAAGATAATATGGAGCAGCTGATGAAGCTCTTATAGCTTGCCAAACATGATGCTTACAGCTCCCAATAGAAGCACAGCGTGTGTGGCCAACTGAAGCTCCAGTAGTAGGTGATCCTAAAACAGTGGCTCCAGAGCTTTCTGAAATTGGGAAGGGTGATTCACATGTTCCGGCAGGATACTGCAAATTGAAAGCATAAGGCAAGAAAAACAATGTGAAAAACAGGAGGTATAAATATTGCAAACCACCCAGATTGCACTAACAAAACAGTCGTATCCAAGCAGCAGACCTAATAAGTTGAAACTCTGAATGGTAGACTATTATCTGTTAAAAAGTTACGGGAATTCTCTGACTTAACCTGATAATTTCGGAATACAAATGGTTGGGCTGGCGTCACACTGACCAAAGTTGATACAGCGAAAACTTTGGGAATGCTTTTCACTGCTGAATCTATTAGAAGGTCTCCATCCTCATCTGAACACATTTCCTTTAACAGTCTCTCAAATTGATCTGCACTATGCTGCAGGATGGAATGCTGTATTGGTGGTAACTCAAGATTATCGCGATAACAGAAATTGTTTCATACATGTTGTAGAATTAACAAGCACCAAAATTATCCCTATTCCTCTCATCACTAAAGAACAAGAACTGAATAAAGATAACCCCTGCTCTTCACATCCTCAAGTTTTTGTGCATTCTACAATATACAGTCATGCCTATGCGTACACGTAATTCAGAGACATAGAATCTATAAAATAAATTGTGAACGAAAGCAGTTAAGCCGAGAAATAAAAGGAATAATCCTTACCTTAGATCCATGCACTACTACTCTAAAACTCTGTGATGAACTCTTGTATAGTTGATCCAACTTCTCCCTCCAACTTGCAGCTTCATTGTCCTTTGGAACGGGTTCAGCAAAGACAAGTTTTCCTGAAGAGGGACTCTTGAGAAACAGGGGGACAAATATAGGAATAAACAAAATTGTGTAACCTGTAAATTTTTAAGTAGCATACCAAGATTTTTGTAGATTTCTTCACACTGATCCAAGGTCATTAGCTTGATACCCAAAGCACAGGCCAGCATGCCACCCGTTGATGTGCCACATATAAGGTCAAACAATTCATGTATGCGCTTCCCAGTTCCTTTCTCAATTGCTTTAAGAATCTGCACAGTCGCCATACCTTTCATTCCTCCTCCATCCATGGCAAGTATGCGCAGTCCATGCTTTGCAACTGGTCTTCCCCTTACAGCACGGCGCAGGTTTTCATTTTCCCCTGGACAGTAATATAAAATTAGTAAGAATTTATTGATTGTTGAACTAGATATTCAACCCCTAAACCTTTCCTGAAAAGTTTGTAGGAACTGGATCAATGAACACACCAAGAATGGCAAGAGCACGAGCCGCCGCTTTATTTACACGTGGTTCAGATGTAACTGTTAAGCGTAAAAGAAGGTCCCGCAGGCTTTCAGAGGTGATCAGGATACGGCGATTCTCAGAGCAGAAGGCCAAATTTCCAACAGCTAATAATGCTAATCTTTGCACCTGCCAACAGATGAGACTCTATAAGGGAACAGCACAAAAATACACTAGGAACTAGAACCAGTTAACTGCAACAAGGAGGAAAGATACATGCCTCTGGTTTTTTATGTGCACATAACAATTTCAATGCTCTTAACAAATCCTTTGTCAACATCTTTTGAGAAACAGTATCAGATTGGAAAGCCAAGGTGGCCACAACATGCAATACAGAAATTACTTCTTCCTTTGCAACTGACTTCAGTACTGTTTCAATTGGTTGCATCACAT
Source organism: Erythroxylum oxycarpum (assembly GCA_025629785.1). Taxonomy (NCBI): domain Eukaryota; kingdom Viridiplantae; phylum Streptophyta; class Magnoliopsida; order Malpighiales; family Erythroxylaceae; genus Erythroxylum; species Erythroxylum oxycarpum. The sequence goes on along the minus strand of JAOTAZ010000002.1, from coordinate 25,938,178 downwards.
CACATTTCATCAATTGCATCGCCACAGAAACATCTCCAGAGAGAGAGGATAGTGCAGAGCATGCTTGTTCAACCTATGATGAAGCAGAAGCTTGAGAAGTGTCTATGTATGAACAAGAAAGTAAGAAATTATCAACTCAACATGAGAGAGTTGCCAACAGACCACATGATGATTGTCACTACTTATCATACTAATAAGTTGTCGCACTGCATTCTCATCTTTACCAACTACTGCACGATTTCCCTCATCTTCCATTATTTTCGCCAGTGCAGAAGCAAGCAAAGGGTGATGACAGGAAGAAAAGCGGAATATAAGGGAGAAGAAGGCGCTTAGTTTGTGTTTAGATGTGCCAAAATAGGAAGTATTCTCCATCTGTAGTCATCATTTTTACAAAAATTAGTTCCAAACAAAGTATTCATAAAACAACTAAGGCACGTTTGACATGATGTAACTTATTAGAACCAAATAGAGAATATAATGGAATAACAATGTAATGCAAAACAATTATCAGACAACCAAACAAAAGAATGAATAGTGGAATAATTATATCACACCTCCCATTATATTATAGCAAACAGTATCTTGGGATAATAAACATTATAGCTTCCTCAAAATCAATACCTCTATTTGAACAGTAACTGATCTTAAATTCTCATCTGCTACAATCCTAGTATTGGCCAAAGTCAAGTGGCGCAGTTTGTGAAGTGGCAAAATTTCTGGAAGGAATTCCAATGGATTACCAAATAGTCTAAGAATTTGTAACTCAGCCATAGCTCTGCAGGTCCACAGGAGAGAGACATTAGCAGAGAGTATTAAAGCAGCATATTAGCATCGATTATCAGATAAATGACCTGAAATCAAGAAGTGGACGAACAAGCTTGTTGTGTTCCAATGAAAGTTCCACCATTCTAACACATTGTCTCAGTTCCACTGCTTAACATTCAAGCAGCATGATAAGAAAAGATAACTGACATTAATTTTGGAATCATCGACACAACAAAATAGTTATGCCAATCAAACAAATCAGAACACAAGTCTTACCAGGAACTGAAATCAACAAGTTATAATCAACGCTGAGAACTTTCAACGTTTTGAGTTCACCAAGCTCAGGAGGCAAAACTGAAAGTCTATTATAGTCAAGGTATAATTTCTCAAGAAGTGGCAGTCGGATAATCTCCGCCGGAAGTGTCTGTAAAAGATACGATGCCTCCAGTTACATGCAATCTAAGGAATTAATGAACTAACGAAACTGTCTCTCCAGAAAATATTAGTTTGTCCTCAAAACAGTTTTACACACGCAATAGAAATGAAAAGAGAAGAGATATTCATTACCGACAAACCACAACCAGAGAGGCTAAGCAAGGTTACGGTCCTCCAATGCTCGGAAGATGTAGCCAAATTGGACCTCAACAGTCTGGTGAGAACACCAACACCATCGCTCTGCTGACCCGAACCCGACTTTATCATGATGATCCCACGCAACGGCTCTCTCCTCTTCACCACCTCCATATTGACTCCCACTCTCCCTCCCTCCTCCTCTGTATCCTCTTCGGTCTTCAACACCACTGTCACGCAATCCTGCGGCAGCGGCAACGCCACCATCAGCTGCGACTGCAATCGCAGAGCGACCTGGTCCTCGTCATCTCCGGCCGTCCAATCCAAATCAATCCGGAATCCGAGCTCCTGATCTTGCGATGGCGACGTCGAAGACGAGGTGGACGAAGACGAAGTTGAAATACGGTTAAGATCGTCGCCGGATTCCTCGGTGCCGTAATTGAGCGACAGGCGAAAGATCTCCGACGGGCGTTTCCAGCCTAATCCCCAAGACATTGCTCCGGAAGAGCGAGAGCTCCGTGGAGGCTTGATCCGATGGCGGTGTCTAAGACTGGATACCGCCGCCGGTAGCGACGGTTGGCAGTTATCCTGGTCGAAGGGAGGGAGATAAATGTGCGAGTGAGAAGGGGGTGGGTGAGAGTGTAGAGTTACAGAGAGAGAGAGAGAGCGAGAGAGAGAGTGGCGGTGCGTTAGATTAATGGAAGGAGCTCAGAGAGACAGTAGGAATTAACCGAAAATAGCAGGAAACGTAAAATGGAACTGAAAGTTCACGGTTGGCTTTGGGTTTTGAAGTTTGAATGGACTCCTGTAGTGTGTAGTGCGTCCCAAACGATGTCGCTCCGAGACTCTTTGTGCTGTAGCTAACAGAGAAGATACTACGGAGGTGATTGGCAATCAACTATTTTTTAACTTATTGACTAAATTTTTTTTTTTACTATTTTAAAAGACTATTAATGTATTTGATGAATAACTTATTGGTTAATTTATTTAACCCCAATAAGCTAATTTTAAAAAACTGCATAAGAGAAGCTTTTTAGATGCTCAGCTAAAAATTAATAGGTAAAAAACTAATTATGCCATCTTTTTCATAAATTTTGAATTATGATATATATTCTATCTGTGTCATACTATAATTATAGATATTTTTAATTTATTAAATAAAAAATTTATACATATTATATAAAATAATTAATATGATATAGCTCATATTAATAGAAAATTTAACGTTAAA
>JAOTAZ010000002.1:25913873-25926138 GCA_025629785.1 Erythroxylum oxycarpum | reverse complement strand
ATTCATATCTCAAAATTAATAACTGCATATTAAAAAATAAAATGTTTTCATATAAAAGCCAAAAAAAACTAGTTTGGACTATATAATAGAGAAGTGTTTGTACACACACACACACACACACACACATATGATAGATGCATATTTGACTATATTTATACACCCTATGTTGATGTATTTTTGCTTGATATTTTATACTTTATTGTATATTTGGTACTTAATTCGCTCCAAGTGCATTTATAGATTATAATTGCCTTCATGGACTAAAAGGAAATGAATTCGATTGAAAACGTGACATAAAATAAAGATTTGAAGCAAACAAAAATGCACAACCATATCTATTGTCGTGTAAGTCTCTCAGCCTGTGTAGAATCCTAAATTTTAAAGCTTTTGGGTTATACACAGTCCAATACATGGTCGTATATCAAATCATGTATCTCCTAAAAATCTTTAAAATTATAATAAAATGGCATGAGCAGAGAAAAAAATAGAGGATTAGACTTTTAGAGACAATTTTCGATATAGAGATCATTTAGAAGGGGCGATATTGATCTAAAGACATGGAAAATATGAAGAAATCATTGACAAATCTAATAGATTATATCATCAAACCTCTGCCTTGTAAGAACATTTTATAAGAGATAAAGGGAGATTTAGAATTATGAACTCTTTGTTTTCTATTCATTTGTCTTTCTATTTATGTTTGATTTTGTTTTCTATCATGTGTAACTAAACATCTTTAGTGTCTAGGTATGATGAACCCTAGTTTATGCTACAATGTGTTTTAACTATTTTGTTTAATGCAATTGTTTTGAGTGAACTATTATGATTCAATTATGTATTTAATATATGTGTTAATAGATCCAGAATATTAGTATATAATCTAATTTCATAATATAAAGATTGAGAAATCATGTGCATGAATAGATCTACTATAATTGAAAGGAGTTGATCCCAAACCTAGAGATACGTCAACAAAAATCCTCTAGATTAGGGTCAAAACTAATAGTATAATCTACAAATCAATAAAGCAATCTTATAAACTTTAATCTAAGTAATTAGTTGACAACCTTAAAATTAATTGTTAGTAGTGTTAAGTGAGTTATTAGCATACAATAGAAAATTTCATAGTCTAATAGTCAATAAAGCAATTGCATAATAAAAGGTTAATTATTTAATGGTCTTAGGGGGATTCGTTACCTAGATAGTAATTTCTAATATTGATTGTTTTCTAACTGATTTTTTTGTTTTCTACTCATTATTGTTTCCTGTTTATTTTAATTTTTTAAGTTTAATTTTCTTTATTAAAAATAAAAATTAAATTTGTATACTAGATAATAGGATAAAGGTAATTACTAGTATTCATTATCTTTGTGAGATTCGACCTGAACTTACCTGTGTTAGTTATAACTATATCATGCACTTACAGTAAAATTAATATTGGTATAAAACCAACCAATCACATTTTTGGCAGCATTGCTGTAGACATTGATATTAGGAACACCTGAATGCTATTACTCTAGTCATTATTTTTTTGTATTCATTTTATTTTATTTTTATTGTACCTTGTTTTATTTTTGGCATATTCGTTTAATTACCTTTTGAATTTTTCTACATTAATAGTGTGTTTGTGGTTTTAGAGATTAGGCTTTAACATCATCACCACAACTCACAATAGAAGGATGAAGCCTATTTTATAGGAGCTAAGATATGTCTTCGTAATATGCAACATTACGAGATAAGAGAGAGAGGTTTCCTTACATGTTTTCGGAGGCTCGACTGATATCCATACTGTGTTGCGACATTTGTGAGAGTAACAATTACAATCATGAATGTTGAGCACCAATCTATATGTGGGAGCAATCGAGTATGTACAATCAACCTCAAACGAGAACTGTTACAATTGAGAATGGAGAAACTCATACACTTATGGATGGAATGATTACGCTCCAGTTAAGCATTTACGATACCAAGCATCTCAAATTAAGGAGTCAACTCTGGAAGATATGATGGCCAATTTTATTCAAGAATTAATCATGAGGCATCAGAAAACAAAGGCATGCGTACAAAATATGGAGAATCGGATCAACCAGTTGGTAGAGATAATATCTGACAAGATGTCAAGGAGTCTGGCTATTCCTACATAAATAGATCCTAAAGAACATGAAATGGAAATCAAATTAGGAGTGTAAACGAGCTTCCAGAAGAAGAAGCAAAAAAAGAAGAAAGCATTACAAATAAAATAATGGAATGCCTTATCGAACTTAAAACTATCTGATGTAAATTCGAAGAAAGAGTTTCTTTACTTGAATATCTTGATGATAGATGAAGTGAAGAAAAGAAGAAGGTTGGCTTTATAGATGAAGTGGCATTCCAAAAAGAGGAGGTAATTGCTATTATTATAGAGAAGGACAAAGATATGATAGAGGCGGCAAACGTAGAAGAAGAGGAAGTACCCATCCAAAAAGAGGAAGTAGAAGAGTGGCAAACGATAATTGAAGAAGAAGACGAGCCAGAATCCTTTACCTAGGAAGAGAAAGAAGAAGAGTAGACAAAGTGAGTTGAGGAAGAACTGATGAAGGAATAATATCAGTTGATAATTCTAAGATTAGTTATTAGTAGTCTCAAGTGAGTTGTTAGCATACGATAGGAATTTCCACAACCCAATTGTCAATAAAACAATTGCATAATAAAAGGTCAATTATTTATAAGTTTTACAGGGATTCATAACTTAGACAATAATTCTTGATATTAATTATTTTCTAAATGACTTCTTTCATCTCTGTGTTCAATAATGTTGCCTACTTTATTTTAATTGTTTAAGTTTAAATTTTCTTTATTAAAATTTAAAAGCAATCCTTAACCTAGATAATCGGAGAAACATAATTACTAGTAATCATTGTCTTCATAGGATCGACCCATACTTGTCTGTACTAGCTACAACAACGTTGCGCACTTTCAGATAAATTAATATTGAGAAACTAAAATTAGTATATATATATATATAATGATTTATACTAGATAAATAAACTAATTACACTTGTTGAAACTTATATAATTTTATGATGTCCACATATAACATCATTACTTAGCTATAAAAATTTAAAAGTCTGTTTTGATAAGATTAACCATATATAAATATTTAAAAAATAAAATTCATAAAACTAAAGTATTGGAATTGTTATTACTATATTCATAATATGTTATAAGTTAGGGCTATAACATGTCCAGATAGATTGTTGCCAATGTAGATAAAAAAATTTGAATGTGGATGTGTTAAAAATCAAATGAATGTTATAGAGGAAACTAAAAAATATACATCTTTCCTTTATCAATACATAATCACATTACAAAAATGACTTTTTTGTAAAAATTAAAAGAAAAAAGTTAAACTATCATAATTATAAATTATAATACTAAAAGACCTATATTGAAACTTGAAAGTTGAAAGACCCGTTTACATGTAAGTAAATCCTCCAAGTATTATAATTTATTCCATAATGAGAAAAATCATTATTAAATCTTTACTAGCAATTTATTCTACAATGACAAAAATGATTCTCAAATCTTAATCAGTAGTTCTCAAAGTCAAACTATCAACATTTGACATATAAACATTAAATTTTCTTGCTCTAAGATAGTCACCTTAAAAAGGAAAATTAAAAGCCATGTCATAATTCCACAACCCAAGAGTTAAGAAATGAAGAGTGTTGAGGAGATGATTGAGTAGCTGATGGAAGTAATGAGGACAGAGGATAAGAGTTGATTACATGACATAATGGCAATGATTTGGGAACGGTGAGTGGTGAGCCAATAGTGGAAATAATGGAGAAGCGAGTGTCGAGTAGAGAAAACAACAAACTAGTGAAGGGGAAGAGTCAACTAAGGAGATGCTGGAGAGGTAAGCAACGGTACAATGACAGCAGTGAGAGGATGATTTAGCTTGTGAAATGGTGAGGAACAAAGAAAGTAACAAGGACCGACTAGGGTTATAATTTAGGAAAACTTATTAATGTTTCAAAATTTATGTTTTCAGTCAAGTATTGACTGATATTTTGGTAGTCGGTATCAACCAATGCCTTAGTTTGATAGAGAATGAACTGTTTTACTATTTTTTTTAATTGGTGTGACATTACTGATTGGTACTAACCGAAACAACATGATATCCTTATTACTAACTAAAATGTGGATGTCATAACTAGTTATATTTGCTACAATGTAACTTTTAAAAAAAAAGAATAAAGAAAGCAAACCCACCTTTAATTTTAAGATTCTTATAAACATATAATTTAAAAGTTCATTAAAAAATTAACAAAAATTTTATATGAAAAAATCTTGACACATATACCAATTGGATTGGTTGAAGTAGAAGTTGTCATAGGGACTTTTTCAAGCGTAGCGAAATCAAAATAATTTTTCTAAAGTCCTTATGTGATAGTTAAGCTTAAGTTGTAGAGCTTAACTCAGTCTTCCTTTTGTGATCTTGAACTAACAAATCCATTTATTTTCAAGCTTTTCACATTGCTTGTGTTTAAGTGTTTCACTTTACTCTCATAACATAAGTGTTTTGAATAAATAATTAAAAGGGACAAATAAGAGTTACAATAAAGCCAAACTTTTATTGATTAAATCTCGAAGATATAATATAAAGGAAATCTTCCAATATGAAAAACTCTTTAAGAACACCCCTCAAATGAACTCACTACTCAAAGATCTCATAAAGAACTTTCTCGTGAAGCTCTCAACTCTTTTACAGATGATTGAATGTAAAATGCTTCACATAAATGAACTATAAAGGATGCTTTTATATATGCTTACAAGAACTTAGAGACCAAGTAAGCCAAAACTATCCAGTTTCTCCACTAAATCTACCAATATAGTTAGGAGATGTCACTTCTTCCACTAACTCCACTAAGTTAGTGGGGAGTTGTCCATTTTAGGCCACTAAATCTACTTTTGCATATGGAATAAATGTTTGGATGATTCTATCAATTGCCATGTCATTTAATCTACTTTCCTACTGCTCGAAGAAGTGCTCCAACTTTGTTAGGTAGTTGTTATATTTCTTATGCCATCACTAACATGTTCTTATCATATATATATACCTTAAAATTAAGTGCCTCAATGAGCCTTCCTTTTAGCCATCCTAAGCCATCTTTATGTATGATATATTCAAGCACGTACATAGTGCAATCTTATTGCTTTAGGACCTAAAATAGCCAAGTTTGATTCTTTGTATAATAAACATCACATGTTTACATACCTTTTGAACTTCTCATTGAAGTTAAGTGCCTTCTCGTACTCTTAGACTTATAACTTAGTTGCATTATCATCTTTTGATCTCGCATATGAATCTTGAATGTAGTCAAAGATTTCCAATAATTTATACTAATGCATATCAACGCTCACATACTCTTAAGCTTTCATTGATAATGCCACTTTTCTTTGCCTCCTCCTTATAAATCTCTGCCTTGTTTCATCAACCTAAGTGCCAGTCATTGGCTAAGACTTGCCAACACTCACACAATTTCATAACTGAGATTGAGGGGTCCAGCAAACCAACCCCACCAGAATAACTTGATGCCCCCATCGAAATGATTTGTTGTCATTACTCTAAATATGGTTCCTTTTACATAGGCATATTACCTATGTACCATTTTTCCTTTCTGTCAATTTTGTCTTTCCTTGGGTTTAGATGCTCCTTTACAAAGACAATTATGTTGAACATAGCATAATTGTTGAAGTAGACTTCATCTTTCGAGTCTTCACCTTCTTTTTCTTAACCCTTCAGGAATATGTCACCCACTTTCCATTTTAAGCATTCATAAGAAAATTGTGTTCCTTCACAAATAAAACAAACAATATCCCATTTTGTTTCATTCTTAAACTTACATTGAGAAGATTTGTATACTTCCTCTTTGCCTTTCTTTGAGTCATTTTGTGTCCCATCATTCTTCTCTTCCTCATTGTTAGTTTGAATGACTGGTGGCCATTGGAGATCCACCAAAATATTTGCAACTACTATTGTGTTAAGGAGGTCTATTATGCTCTACATCTGAAGCTCTTTTTGTGCTCAACCTTGCAAGCCACTTATGAACTTGAACAACTTATCTTCCTTTAACATATTTTGCACGTCTAATATTAAAGCTATGAATTTCCTCACATACTCCTACATCGAGTTGTCATACTTCAACTGTTTCAAAGATTCTCTAAAGGGTTGTGAAGTGTTATTAGGGAGGAACTAGTTCCTTAGCTCCTTTTACATTTTCTCATAAGTGTCAATAAAAGATCTACCTATAATGATATCATTGCAGGTTCTAGTTCTCTACTACTTTGTATCGTCCATTATATATATAGCTAGGATCGATGCCTTCTCCAAATCAAACAACTTTGTCACTATAAGGTATTATTTTATATCCTACAAGAAATTTTCAAGCTCCTTGGCACTATGATTTCCATAAAAAACTTGGGGCCTATGCACCTTCACTAAAGTGCTCCTTGATTGGACTCCTAATTTATGCCTAGACATCATATGTTTGAACATTAATAAGTCGTAGTTCATCTCCTCACTAGCCTTAAACTATTCCTCAAGCGTTTTCCTTGGCTCTTTAAACTCAATTCCCATAGCCTCGAAGCACTCCAAGAAAGGAACCACTCCTTAATCCTTTGGGGCTAGAGGACTAATAATTGCTAACTTTATCCATTAAATTGCTTCCACTGGCTATGTTCCCCAAACAAGGCTCAAATACTAATTGTCATAAGAAATTTTTTAAGTGAAGCAAAATTGAAATAATTTTGCTAAAGTCCTCGTGGGGTAGTCAAGCTTAAGTCGTAAAACTCAACTCAACCTTCCCTTCATAATCGTTGACCAATAAATCTATTTATTTTTGAACACTTTACATCACTTGTGTTTAAGTGTTCAACTCTACACTCACAAGACAAGAGTTTTGCATGAACAAGCCAACCTTTTATTGATCAAATTGCGAAGATACAATATAAAAGAATTCGAGTTTCTTCTAACTTCAGGAACTCTACAAGAACACCATTGAAAAAATTCCTTATTCGAAGCTCTTACAAAGAACTTTCTCTGAAGGCTCTTAACTCTCTTACAAATGATTGAATGTACAATGCTTCATATAAATGAATTGTAAGGAATGCTTTTGTATATGCTTACAAGAATTTATAGACCAAGTAAGCTAAAAATACCCACTTTCTCCACTAAATCTACCAATGTAGTTAAGAGTGTCACTTCTTCCAATAACTCCATTAAGTTAGTGGAAAGTTATCTACTTTGGTCCATTAGCTCAACTTTTGCACATGGGATAAGGGTTTGGATGATGTCTATTTGTTGTCACATCATCCAAACCACTTTCACACTACTTGAAGAAGTGCTCCTCACTTTTTTAGGTAGTGGTTCCACTTTCTTAGGCCACTAATTGCATGTTCTTTTTATGTGTCGCCATATCATTACATCTTGAAACTAAATGTCTTGATGAGCCTTCCATTTAGCTATCTTGAGCCATCTTTATAGTACGTCCATAGTGCTGTCTCATTGCTTCAGGACCTAAGTTAGCAAAGTTTGAGTCTTTGTATGATAAACCTCACACATTTATATACCTTTTAACCTCCTTGTCAAAGTTAAATGTGTTCTCATATCCTCAGAATTAGCATGGCTTAGTTGCATTATCATCTTTTGGTCTCTCATCTAAATTTTGTATCTTGTCAAAGATTTTCGTCAATGCGTGCCAATGCATATTAATGTTGGCCTACTCATAAGTCTTTGCCTTGTTCTATCAACTTAAATGTCGAGAATTGTTCAAAGCTTGCAACACTCACACGATTTCTCAATTTAAACTTATAGGTCTAATAATAGTCTACTTATATTATAAATCTGATTCAAACCATAAAAGAAAAAAACACGACCCATTCTAATGTAAGTAACTTAACCCAAATTAGACTATAATTGTGATTGAAGCCTATAGGACCCACCATGACCATGATCCATGCCCATCCCACAATGTCCTGAAGGATCTAGATGATAGCTTTGGGTTTCTAGTCTATAATGCCAAAGTTGGACGTGCCTTCACTACTTTGTGTAACCCTTGTAAATCTACTATGGATTATAGTCATTTTAATCATGTTTATGCCCGCTTTAATTTTTGATGTAACATATATATACACACACATATATATGTATGTATGTATGTTTTAGGGTTTAGATGAGAATGTAGGGTAGCATTTGATGGATTATTGGTAATTTCAGATGATGAAAGGAAGCTGTGCTAAATCATTTGCACCGGTTCCATAAGGATGTATGTTCCACAATGAAGAAGGATTGAAGAGCTGGCAATGTCAACACTCAACTCATGAAATTTTGATGGACTTAAAATTTCTATTAATTGGTGATTTGACTCAACTGATTTTAAAAATATTAAAATTCTTTTTCCACTCTAAAATATTATAGTCAAACTTGTACTTTTGTGACGAACATCAAAATTTTAAAAAGAACTTTTCCTTAGTCATGCTGTCAAGTTAGTTGTCTGTGTTTAATTATTTCTTCTAATCAATGTTATTAACGTTTGTGTTACTTTTCATTTTAGTTAGAAAATGACTATAAAATTTTAGTCTCATTGACGTGATAGCGTTACCCCTTTGACAATCGCTTGTTGAATCGATTAGAAAGTTGGGTGGAGAATACATGACCCGGTTTTTTTATAAGAGAGCATAGATGCATAGTTCTTCCTATTGTTTCCAATCGGCTTTCAAATGAAAAAACCATGAAAACCAACCAGAAAAACTTTGAAATGAAACTTGGCATTTTGAAATGATTATAATGTACTAAAAAACAATGATGACCACAAAGCAGATTGACGAAGAGGAAGAGATTTGTCTCGTTGTTTAGGTACACATTGGAGGTAGTCGGGGCCCAAAAAGGACATTCCTTCTGCCGACAGGTCATACCAAGCTATCCCCGATACCTAGAGGCTAAAGGTCTTAGACCTACAGAAGGCTCTTATGTAGCACTAGAACTAGAAATATGAAGAATTCAAAAGTTTGGTGCCTTTGAAGTCACATGCGATTGGAAGGTATCAACAGAATGTGTGTGCTTTTTCTAATCTCTTTCGTACGTGACAAAGATGGAGAACAAATCATCTGATCTTATTACTCTTTACCTGTCATAATCTATTAACAGCCACATATGAGATTTAAATAAATTGAATGGAGAATATAATAAACATTCGGTAATAAAAACTGAAGCTCCACGTTGCCTGTAATAATCTATCACAAAAATGTTTTCTTTAAATGAGTATTTAACTGTAAAATATTTCTTTAATACATATAATTTTTTTAGTAATTAAAATATAGCTTTTTAAGAAACTTAAATTTAGAACTTCTAAAAAATGCGCTTTTTTAGGTAGATTTTTCAGATCAATTAATGAGCCTTTTTTTAATTCATTTTGTTCTTATATTTTACACATAATTCTCATAATACCCATAAAATCATCTTCACATTTATCTCACAAATTCATCTTGTCTAATCTCGTGCGTAGTTGTTTTCAATATTTATTTTGGAATTTATATGATATTATGTCTTTTTTATATGTTTTAATATTTATTTTTATATTAGTTTTACTTATGTTATAATCCATATAAAAGATTTAGTTAGATATAATTATAAAATTTCATAATTATTAAATGAAATTATATGATTAGGATATAATTTCATTTATGTTTCATTTAAGATTTGGTTAGAGAACGCAAAAATGGGATCCCAAAGCCCATTCGTCCTCTGTTATTATCTATCTTCTCTGTTGTTATGTTGTTTGCTGACTTTGATTGCTGTAGTCTTCATTCCATTATGAGTGAATAGCTTCCTTTAAGCTTCAAGGTTGGGATTGAAATTTTTAGCTAGTATCTGTGAATTGAATCTTGGTTTGATTTGTGAGTATAGATTTCTTAGTTTTGCTTTCTCTATTTTGAGATTAACTTTGCTTGTATTGTGCTTGGCTAACCATTATTTGACATTAGTTGTTAACTGAAGAACCGATAGGTGAAAATTAATAACGGAACCCCAAAACAGGAAACTTATAAATTTCAGATTTAGATATAGACTGAATTTATAAGAGAAAATTTAGGTTAGCAAAGAACTTAATGGGTTATACTTGATTGCTAGACTACGATAGTAGATTAGGATTATGGCATAATACTCTTTTGATATATTGAAAAAGGATCTAAGAAACTTTACGCTCAACATCCTACCAACGAGAATTTGCCTCATAAATCAATTCAGGTAAAGTCCATAGAAAACGCTAAAAGTGGAACCCTCTTTGAAGCTTGTCACATTCCATTTGGATTAATACCTAGAGATATTCACATCTTTGTTTAGCATTGGTTTTATTTATTTTTTATAGTTAAATTTCTTAATTGAAATCCCCAATCTTATACAACTGATTGGTCCAATTAATTGAATAATCGAAGCCTAATACTTATGTAATTATTCCCTGTGGGACGATATTATTACTATCCTACTTGAGATCTGTGAACTTGCGGAGTACCATCAATTACTAAGTGATATCTAGAGTTGAAAGATTATTTTACCTTTAGGAGAAGGGGATTAATTACTTTTAAAATTCACATACAAGATTGGGATTTTTCATTTGTGAATGATAGCTAATTCAATATTAAGGTTGGCAAAAATATCATTCCTTAAGCGAAAGTCATTCCTCATTGACGTTAATACTTTTAATTAGTCAATTATTGCACTCTTTTCTTAATTAGTTATTGTATAGATTTGTCATTTTCATAATTAGTTTGGTTGCATTAAATTCGGTAGTTGCTTAGAAATTCCTTTGAGTTTTTAATAATTCTTTACATTGCTTTTAAATTTTTCAAAATTTCATCCAACCTGATTTTAAACGCTATTAGCTAGCATAGATTTGAACTTTCTAATAATCCATGTGGGCATGACTCGGTTCTTACTGATTTATTACTCAATTTAACAACCGTGTTCTTAAGGTCACGAACAGTAGGTCATCTACAGAACAGTGGGGAAAGATTTATTGATTGATCGTTGCGTGTGTTATACTCACTTCCTTCCCAACAAAATTAGCATCCGTGGACATCCCTTTAAAGACTATCCAGCCTTGTTATGTTTCACAATGCCATGTGCTGGATTTTCATCTTCTTTTTTTTATAATTGGAAAACAAACAAAAACAATATGAATATATGGACGATTATCGTCTTCTTGGTAATTGAATTTTGAGTTGATAAATAGATTCAGGGAATATTTTGTTATTTATAATCCTCTATGCTAGAAAATGATAGCACGGATGATTTGGTCCCTTAAAAAAAACCTCATTTTTTAAACTTGTAATGTTGTGCCGTCATTTTTAGTAACTTCCTTTCTATAGGACCACCGATATCAGTGTTTTCTTAGGAGGGTCCTAACTATGAAAGCACTTTTAAGTCATCCAGAGTCAGACTAATCTTTGCTCGAGCCGAGTAGGTCCTTTATAGAAGGCAAAGCTCTAGTCCCAAGTTTTAAATGGCTACATACATAAGGGCGGTTCAAACCCGCAACCTCACTTAAGCTAGAAAAGTCCCTTACCAACTCACCTGAGTCCTAAGATTCTGTGTCAACATTTTTTAGCTATTGACAGATCCTTTTTGAACTTTATGGCCAAATTATGATGATACAACTTTATGCTTTTGAGGGGAAGTACATGTTACATAATTGATTACATCCAATGAAAATCTATTGTTCAAGGGACCCATCACCAGAGAAATGTGGAACATAACTGTCCATCCACACCCCTACAAAGTCAACAAAACTCAAAAACCTATGCAAAACAAATCCGAGAAACCAGGCACAGGGAAGGAAAGTAGTGTCAACATAGGTCACCCACACAAAGCCAGCAAAACTAAAAAAACCTCCACAAAACAAAGCTGAGAAATCGGGCACAGGGAAGGAAAGTAGTCTAAAAAATTAGGTTGACAAACTTAAATAAGTTGAACTTTTTGGGATCTCAATGAAAACTACTTTCTAGTCACAACTATCATACCTATGTACGAATCATCGTCTATTTTAAATCTGATGAGATAAATGTGGACTTACTGGAAATAAATGAATAGGCCATGCATCTTCACATTTTACTTTTGCAAGGTAGCATTGATATGAATGTCTAAATACAACTCCAAATCCAATCCATTATCCAACTCCAACGAATGGCACACAAAGTCACAAATGCTTCACAATTTCATTCCAAC
>JAOTAZ010000002.1:25900347-25911688 GCA_025629785.1 Erythroxylum oxycarpum | reverse complement strand
GAATCTCTTAAATCAATTATATTAGGCATATAACAGTTTATTCATAGATGTAGCCATGTAGGTTCTTATGTCAACATTAATTATATTTGAAAGTTTGTAAAAATCATAAACATTGATTAAAAGTTGTGTCATATAAATTAATTAAAAAACTATTATATTAATTCTTTTTAATATAGAAATTTAATACGTACCCCATGTCATACAAAACATTCAATAAATAAATTAGGTTAAATACAAATTATGATGAAAATTTCAATTTTAGTTACATAATGACAGTTAATATGGTAGAAATATAACTATTTTAAAATCCTATTTCTTGTGAAACCTATTTTTATTGGTATAGGCGCCTATTTTTATGTGAAACCAAATTGAGCAGCATGTTATTAGCTAACCTCTGTAAATATGATTCTTATTTTTTATTCATTGAAATTTTAATAAATAAAAAGAAAGATTTTTTTAATTTTAATTTGAATAAAAATATAATTAGAATACATAGATAAATATCTATTTAGAAATAGTGTAAAACTAAAAGTAGAACACATACCCCTTGAGTGCATTGCTTGCTATATGAGAGTTTCTTGTTGAGTCCCTTCTGTGTTTGGCTTTGTATTTTAAGGGTTAGGTTTTGCTGTTGTTTGGGTTGTATGCCCTTTTTAGTCCCTATTGTGGTAGTCTGTTAGTGTGTGTTGTTGTTGTGTCCTTTGGCTCTTCGCTCAGGCAGGGTTATTTTCTTTGTTGTGTTTTTTTTGCTCGATATTGGGGTCTCCTCATTGCTTGTACTTTATTATTCTTTTATTCTAATTTTATCTACTTATTGATTTACCAAAAAAAACTAAAAGTAGTAATTTATATATTTCTTTATTTTTATTTTTATGCGTGATTTGTAGAAAAATTTGATAATTAAATGAGATAGATTTGATTAAAGGTTTAACATCTGATCACTTAATTAAAAAGATTAAATTAGTGCATATGACTTCATAATTGAATTGTAAGTATAAAAAGTGATAAACTCACAAAAATACCTTAAATATTTATAATATATAGCAAAAGTATATAAAGAAAAATAAAATATTAAAATTGAAAGATAAAATCTTAAAATTTAGATAAGTAAATCAAAATTTTAAATTTTACACTTATTCTCAATTCACTTCTTACTTTAAGTTTTAGAATGCAAATGTTACATAAAAAACTCTTTTATAAAGTTCAATTAATTGAATAAGCAAACAAAAATGAACACTATAAATCAGAACATGTTAATATGCTTAAAGAAAAGGTCTAATCATATAAGAACTTGTTGTAGGTTAAAAGAAATCAGGAAGAGCATTCAATAAAAAGTTGGATTTATCAACTTTTGGATTTCCCATTTTTCGTGAGTTTTTGTTAATAATTTTATCATAAAACAAATCCATAATGATGTGTCGTTTGTGAAATTGACAAGTATCAAATTTAGTATTAAACAAATTGATGGAAGGGAGATCTACTCCATATCATTGATTAGAATATGAACTTGAGAAGGAGCAACATAAGAATGATGAAATTGGAATTGGTAATGAGAGCATTAGTTTGAAGTCAACTGTTTTAATGCATCCAAATTCTAAGGAGAATTTGAACAAAGTCCACTCATTTGTTCCAAGAGAATTAATACTGAAAATTGGCATGAAGTTTGATACGGAAGAACAAGTTTATCAATATTCTTTAATGTATGACAAAGATGTCGGCATTGGAATAAGAAGGAGCAAAAGTCACAAAGATAAATCTAGTAAATTAATTTGCAGGCTTTTTTGTTATAGTGCTGAAGGTAAAAGGATGCCTGAAAAAAGAGATATGTATGCATGAGCTCTACGTGTAGAAACAAGATTTGGTTGTAAGGTAATAATGAAAGTTAATAGTGTGGAAAATGGACTGTTTCAAGTGATTCAATTTGTTGAGGGTCACAATCACTATCTTTCAATTCCTAATAAAACACATTTGTATAGAAGTCATATAAATACATCCTTTTCTGCAACAATGCAAATTCAAATGGCTAATGATGTGAAAATTCCACCAAAATCATCTCATGATCTTATGGTGAGACAAATAAGTGGGAGAGATACTCTTGGCTTTATTCCAGAAGATTACAAGAATTATTTAAGATCCAAAAGAACAAAATATATGAAAAAGGGGGATACAGGTGACGTGTTAGAATATTTGCATAAAATGCAATTTAAAGATCCTAATTTATGCAATTTAAGTGGATAAAGATGATTTAATAACTAATATATATTTGTTCAGACGCAAAGATGAGGAATGATTACTTAGATTTTGGTGAGGTTGTTTGCTTTGATACTACTTACTAGAAAAATGGTGAGGGTTGTTCACTTGCTTTGTTTATAGGTGTAAACCATCACACGAAAATTGTAGTTTTTAGTATTGCACTATTGTATAATGAGACTACTCTTACGTTTGAGTAGTTGTTTAACACATTTGCTAGAGTCATGTATGAAAAAAAGCCTACAACTATTCTTACTGATTAGGATGCAGAGATGGCAAAGGCATTAGCTTCAAGATGGCCTGAAACTCATCATCGACTTTGTATCTGACATATTCATCAAAACACCACAATCTATTTGAGCAGTGTTTTTTCTTAGTTTAAAGATTTTTTGCGAGATTTCGGCTTATGCATATATGACTTTAAAGAAGAAAAAGATTTTTCAATGCATGGAATGAGATGCTTGAAAAATATAAACTTCAAGATAATGATTGGTTGAAACATATGTTTCATATAAAGGAAAAATGGGCTTTAGTTTATAGATGTCAAATTTTTTTGTGCAGACATGACCACCATACAAAGAATTGAGAGCAATGAATAGCATTGTAAAAAGGTATGTGAGTTATCAATATAACATTTGTTTATGGCACTCTTTTTTATGTTTATTTCTTAATTTCAATTATTGCATTTGATGTTAATATTACATTTTATTAATTAATTAAAAATTCATTTTTGATTGATAGGCACAACAAACATTTCGTTTTGACAATTTGGGAGTTGGCATCAAACCAAACAATTTGGGAGTTGGTATTTGCAATGAGAAGTGTGGTTGTTCTCTTCCATGCCTTGGTGACATGTTTTGTATTTGTAAAAGAGGAAATAACAATTAATGAGTTACTCTTTATAGCTTTATGTCTAAATGACATTTTTAGTATATTAGAGGAGTCAAATTCTCAAGCAATGTTAGCTCAAACTACGAATCTCAGACACCTCTTGGTTAGTTTTAGTTGACAACTAGATATAATTTGGTTTTATGATGGAGAGTGGAGATAAATTGTTGTTTTGGAAATGCAGGAGAATTCTTCGTCTTAAACGATGCAATCTCTCTATTGTATGTTTTATAGTCCTCTTTCCTTAAAAATTTTAGGGAGGAAAATCTGTGAACAATGTTTTGGCACTTAAATCCTATTCTGAATGGAAGCACAGTGCTAGAAATGGAATATGGAAATTTGGGGGAACCGTGAAACCTACTATGTCCACAAAAGCATTTGCAAGGAAAAATGCAGAACCATTAATGAATTCTCAGTCAAGGAACTCATCAATGAATAAGAAATCATTGGACGCCCTGTGCGTTGAGCTCAACTATAAGAAAATGGTAAAGTACTTTAAATAGTTCTACCCCATATAGATATAAGTGACAATTACTAAGTTTAAAATCTTTATAATCTAGGCAATCCATTGATTCCATGAATCTGCTTGTTAGAGCTTTATTGGTAGACAAGAAGTTAGACGAAGTTGCAAAGGTAACAAATTGTGCACCCGTTATATTTTTTAACATTATGAATTGTAGCAAATCAAGATAGGTAATTAAGAGTTTTGCATAGTACACTAAGCTTCATTATTATTTGAAATTAGCTTTTGAACAATTTTGATAAAATAAGTTTTCCTTTTTTGAAAACAAAAAATCAGAATATCATTAGAAATTAACAAATTATCTCATCCCCACTCCCTAATGAAGATATTTTCATTGCATTGTAAATCCATAGTTCTTATATTTTGGTATGAACAAGTGTTATAACGAATCTTATTTGTGCTTATGCCTTTTTCCTCTTGCAATAGTTGGTTGAATCAGTTTTACGCAAGCTTGATAAGGAGTTTGAACATCAAATTGTAAGTAACTTATATTGGTGCTCCTATGAAATCAACTGTTAGATCAAGGGTTATTGATTTGGGATTGCGTAGAAAACTTGAGTTTTGAGGTAAGAGGACTTTTGTTCTGCATTGTAGAGAAGATAACGCAACTAACTCTACATTGAATTTGACACCATCTATGTACCATTCTTAGTGCTTTAACATTTTTTTCTTAGGTTCTATATTTTGTCCATAGAGATTATGTTTTATGATGTCTGACTGACCAAGATGACAATTTAAGAACAATATTGTATAGAGCTTGTCAATTAGCATATGCTTTACTTATATTAAACAACTTTTTTACTATTCACATATATTCTCATTTGATGTGTTTGCTTATTTTGTCTATCCCTAGTGGATTACTTTGTTTTTTTTTCACCTTTTAACCTATGTGTTTACCTTAGAATGGTTTTGATGATTGTTTATGGTTTGAAAAAAATGCTACGAGAGCTAATGTTACGGTTTTCAGGTCTTGTACATGAATCATCACTTTGGATTTCTCTTTTTAAAGGGGGTATTTGAAAAGCTTCCAATTGACGCATCAAGATAGTAATTTTGTATTGGTTTTGGATCAAGAGTGTTGACTGCTTCGAGAGGTAGTATTTGGGAACACCATAAAGATTCCATGCACTTGATCAAACAAACTAAGGAAAAATGAAGAAAAATGATAATCATGAAAATTTTACTACAATGTGTTCATGATAGTTGATACAGGTTTCTATAAAGTGAGTTTGTTAAGACAAGAAATGATATTGAAAAGTAAAAGGAAAAAGCTACATGATATATCAATTCAAGAGAGTACAATTGAACTTCATAAAGAATTTAATCCAAGAAAATAATAACTCTATACAATTCAGCCAAATAAACTCCAAAGTGCTCTAGAAGCTACCCTTGGTAAAGTAAATATCCATGTCACAAAAAAATGTTACTTGGTTATGAGATGGAGAAAATCCACATGGTGAGATTATTTTTCTCAGTGATGGCCTTGAGAACACCAAGAAATTTATAATATCGACTTTCACATTATCACATAATTTTAAACTTATATCCCTTAATCTCTTACAGTTTTGTACTAGTTGAGTCACCACTCTTGTCGTCACATTCATGCAACCCTCCAAGTCCGATTGCAAGAATCCATGGCATTTTTTTGAAATCACTTCCAATGCTTCGTTGTCCATTCCTAGTTCTTATGCTTGTAATATCTCCAATTTAGGAAGTTCAAAGATTAAATCAATATTCTTTATCCCCCAAACATCTGTTCATCTCTAAATGCATGATTTCGTTGCAGTTTCTTAGAACTTCTTTGATCCCTTCTTCTATCATAGAAGGACAATAACTGATCTTTAGCACTTCTAATCTATGGCAAGGCAAGATTGGAAGACAAGATTTTGCAACTAAACTGTTGGACCCCCACCCTTGCGAATCACGTGCCGACGTCCTATGTGACATCTAGGCGTGCATTCCACAAGGTTGATGAGCCCTCACAAGGTCAAACCTAAAAAGCGAACTCATCTCACTTACTTCCTAACAGATTTTTTTTTTCATTTTCTGAAATGAAGTTAGGTGTAGTAATCAGTCTTGATTTATTTTTAGCCCGACAATGTTTTGGTTATAACTTCTTTATTTCTTAATCAAGTTGAGCGTTTTGGTGTCCTTAGAATTGTAAGGTAATGAGGAACAGATGTTGTGAAGAAGTCTCATTGAAATTCCTTTATGAGCTATCCACAAAAAAATATGTTCAGAAGTAAGTGAGATGAGTTCGTTTTTTGAGGTTTGACCTGGTGAGGGCTCCCCAATCTTGTAGAATGCGTACCTAGATGTCACATAGGATGTCGGTACGTGACTTGCAAGGGTGGGGGTCCAACACTTAATATTGCCCAATTACACAATAACCATAAATATATTACCCACCTATTAAGCTTGCGGAAATCCAAGTCAAGCTTGTCTTTCCCTTTGCTCTTGGGTAGAGTCCCCTTGGTTTCCTAACACAACCAAGGTTCCAATCAAAACAACATTCCAATACAACTTATAAACTTCAAAAAAATCATACAATCACAATAAATATGAGTGAAACTCAAATCTAACCTACCCATAACCCACTTGATTTTTTAAGGTTTCTATCATAAAGGAATTTCAATGAGACTTCTTCACAACTTCTGTTCCTCATGCCTTACGATTCTAAGGACACCAAAACGCTCAATTTGGTTCAGAAATAAAAAAGTTATGACCAAAACATTGTCGGGCTAAAAATAAATCAAGACTGATTACTACACCCAACTTTATTTCAGAAAATGAAAAAAAAATCTGTTCGGAAGTAAGTGAGATGAGTTCGTTTTTTAGGTTTGACCTGGTGAGGGCTCACCAACCTTGTGGTGTGCACGCCTAAATGTCACATAGGACGTCGGTACGTGACTCGTAAGGGCGAGGGTCCAACATAAACTAAGTAATTCATTAGAGATAATTGAATATGAGAGATCAAGCTTACTCAAACATTTTAACTCAACCCATAAATACTTCGCATAGCCATACCAGTTCCATTATGAGATATTAAATCATAGTCACAAATCACTACTTCACTAAGTAACATAAAGCTCAAAGACAACACAAGCATGGACCTATCTATAATAAAATGATTGCCGGAAACATCTATCTTACGCAACTTCTTGATCTTCGTTGACAAATCAAGCAACCTCTTATTGATCACAACTCGAACAAATCGCTCAAAAGTCAAAGACCCAGTTGGGTTAAAACATGAATTATACTGAGGAAATCCAATAGCGAGCTCCTCAAGCATCAAAAACAATGACCCAATTTATGAAAGATCACTATCTTATAAAGAGCCTATCTTTGAATAGTTAAGTCTCTTTAAATTCCTCACTTTCGATCCCAACCTTTGCACACTGGTCAAAGGGAAGTGGGATTGGCTGGAAATATTGAGGATTCAATATATAATCCAGATCAAGTGATTAGGTCGATAACTGAATCAAGGTCTTCGTAAAAGTCACATACTTTGATGTGGTTGAGATTCAAGAATCTAAGTATTATGAGGTGTAAGAAGGGGGTTGAGAGAGAGGAGATGGTGAGAGTGTGGCGGAGGAGATTGGCGACGGAGAGGAAATGATTGCAAACTAAAGAGAGGGGTTCTGAGTGGCGATGATGGTCTACGGATTGAAGATTAGTGCCCAGCATTCTTTTGGTAAGTTCGCACGCCTATTGTTGTTGTTACCAGGGTTGTTCTTAATATTTTATAGGGCTAGGCAAAGTAAAAAAAAAAAGTTCCTATTTTTGCCTATTTTTAGGCTCTCGTATGGAATAAAAATAAACAAAATATCTAAGAAGCACATATACGGATACGGACACAGGACACGACATGGACACGGGACACGACACGGACACGGACACGGGGACACACCAATTTCTAAAATTTGATGGACACAAATACGGCGTATATATATATATATATTATAAAATTTAGAATTATGAAAAAAATTCAAAATTCATATTTCAAGACTTCCAAAATTCATATTTCATTAAACAATTTGTCTGCTTTATCGTCAGGAATCTGAGAGAGAGAAACAAAAAGAATGATACAAACCATCAATATCTCTAGCATTCTTTATTCTTTTGGGCAGTGTATTTCATATAAAGCTCCAGGCATTGCATACCTGTAACGACTCTATTAAAAAGAACTTGCAAAACTTTTATGTACGACTCTATTCAAAGGAGAACTACCCATGTCATAAAACGTCGATTTCAGGCTTACCTAATAGCGTTACCAGTGCAGACAACGGATGTGAAGGAGGCAAGGAGCAGATGTGCGACATAAGATTTGTGAGAAAAAGAGAAGCGATGGTTGGAAAACGATGGTTTTGAGAATGTGAGAAGTTGTAACAATTGTATCTTTCTTAATTAGGAAAACTACCCGTGTCAATTAAATAAAATTTTAAATAATTAATTAAAATGTTACGAGCCATATTAAGATGTGTCCGAGCTGTGTCCGAGCCATCTCGAGGTGTGTCCGAGCCGTATTCGAGCCGATAAAAATGATTTTTTATTCCGACACGTGTCCACCACGTGTCCGTGTCGGACACATGTCGAACACACAAACACGGCACCATTTTGCCGAGTCCATGCTACATAGCAAAATATTAACCCCTTTTTGTTGTTCTTTATGAGATTAAGAGTAGGTCTTATTTAATTTCATTTTATTTTTTATAAAGATAAAAATAAGCTCTACTTTATCATTTATAAATATGGGTCGTGGGCAGGTTCCTACCCTGTCCCTACCCTGTCCCTGCCCAAAGCCGGCCTGATTGTTACTCTGCTCCATTTGTTGTATGAAAGGCTGCTGGCTAGAGAAAGTGAAGGAATCTGTGGAACTAGCGAGAATGCAGATGAAAATGAAGATGACGAGGATGTCGAGCGACGGTGAAAATTGGAAGACTAACCGTGAGCTTGGGTCATAAGCGGTATGTGTCAACTAATAGAGTTTGTGAATTTTTATAAATATAACGATAATGTTTTTAAAATTAGACAAGGTTGAATTGAGGATTCTTGCACAGAGGATCTGTACTAGTGTAGTATCACGTAGAAGTTGCCTTTATAGCATTAATGGAAATGGCTTGTAATAAACATGTAAATTAGGATTGTTAAAGTTGATTAACTAACTCTGCAAGAGTGTAAAGTATTTCTCTTTTGGCTGTTTTGAGAGACTTGCAAGATGGCATCTGACAACATCCCTCGTCTCGACCTTTGACAATCCCCAGTTGGAACACCCAATAACTAAATTTATACGCGCAAAACCGACTTTATCAGCAGTATCCATTTTCTACACGGGTCAATGTTTCCTATTAACACCAATTACCGAGAAAAAGGAAAAACTTCTGATGAATCTACGATTTCAACGCCCCCGTCGACCTTTTCAATTTCCAAGCTTGCAAAGTGAATTAATTACTTAAGCAAAGCTTATGGTGAAACATTAAATGTGGTAGGTTGGCCAGAGGTCATTAAATGACCCTCTTGATTTGTTATAAACCTTTGGTCCGTGTCATGCATTACATACTAGATAGCACCTATCCTTATCCCCCTTATCAATGGAGCTTAGAGACCTCCTTGTCTTTGGGCTGTCGTTTGTCTTCATTATCATATGGTGTCGGCGTTGTTTTGTCGGCGGTGGCAACACCAGGAAACTCCCGCCCGGCCCTCCTGGGTGGCCACTTGTGGGCAACTTGTTCCAAATTATGCTCCAAGGCCGTCATTTTATCTTTTCAATACGTGATTTACGTCCCAAGTATGGACCAATCTTCACTATGCAAATGGGACAGCGAACCCTTGTTATCGTCACCAGTCCCGAGCTTATTCACGAAGCCCTGATTCAAAAAGGACCAGTATTTGGCAGCCGGCCACCCGATTCTCCAATCCGGCTAGTGTTCAGTGTCGGAAAATGCGCTGTTAACTCTGCTGAATACGGTCCTCTCTGGCGGACCCTTCGCCGGAATTTCGTGACGGAGTTGATTAGTCCAGTGAGAGTGAAGCAGTGTAGTTGGATACGAGACTGGGCATTAGAGAACCATATGAAGAGGCTTCAAAATGAGGCCTCTGAAAAAGGTTTTGTTGACGTGATGGACATCTGTAGGTTCACGGTGTGTAGCATCCTGGTGTACATATGCTTCGGCGCTAAAATTCCCGACGAGTGGATCAAAGACATTGATAGCGTGACAAAAGATGTGATGTTAATAACAATGCCACACCTTCCGGACTTCTTGCCAATTCTCACTCCGTTGTTTCGCAAACAAATGAAGAGAGCCAAAGAGTTGAGAAAGACTCAAATGGAGTGTATGGTTCCGTTGATAAGAAAAAGACGAGCTTTTGTGGAGAAACGTGAAAGCCCTAACGCAGAGATGGTTAGTCCAGTGGGTGCAGCGTATGTGGACTCTCTCTTCAGCCTACAAGCACCTGGGCGTGGTCATCTTGGTGAAGAAGAGCTCGTCACAGTTTGCTCGGAGCTGTTTGTTGCTGGGATTGACACTACTACAAGCGTGCTCCAATGGATTTTCTATGAACTTGTAGTGAACCAAGACATTCAAGAGAAGTTATACAAGGAAGTTGTTGACTGTGCAGGAAAAGATGGGTTTATAACAGAAGAAGAAGTAGACAAAATGAAGTACCTCCATGCGATAGTTAAGGAGACTCTCCGAGTTCATTCTCCGGCGCACTTCACGTTGTCACACGCAGCGACGGAGGAGACGGAGCTTGGCGGGTACAAGATTCCTACCGACGTATACGTCGAGTTCTACCTAGAGTGGATGACTGAAGATCCGAGTATGTGGAAAGATCCGAGTGTGTTCCGACCCGAGAGGTTTTTGGACGGCGACGGAGTTGACGTGGACGTGACCGGAACTAAAGGTGTGCTGAAAATGTTGCCGTTCGGGGCTGGAAGGAGGACTTGTCCGGGGCTATCACTTGGGCTGCTCCACGTTAACTTGATGCTTGCCCGAATGGTCCAAGCTTTCAAATGGGTACCCGTGCCCAGTTTCCCACCCGACCCGACTGAGGCTTTTGCCTTCACAGTTGTGATGAAGAACCCTCTTAAAGCAGCTATATTGGGCAGGTGAAATAAAGAATTATTATTTAGTGCGGAAATTGCATTTCTTCGAGCGTTGCTGGTTTTAGTTACCTAATTACGGTCTTACACACACCTTTTCGTAGTTCGAATTTGTAACCTTCTAGTCGTATCAAAATATGTTTACCTGTTGTACCGAACACTTTTGGGACGGAAGTTAAGCAGCGTCTTAAATGTTGTCCAGCATTGCCCACGTGAAATTCTGTCCCGTGTATAAATGAAATGAGTCAATTGTGGAATCATAAAAGAGCGGCGTGAACATACAAAGCATCCCAAGTTATCTTTTTTTTTTTTTTCATTTTATATTAATTGTCGTAAATAATATAAAAGAAAACAAAAAAACATAAAATTTACGTAGTTTATAAGTCTATCTTTTAGTTGACTTTCCCTAATCTTATGAACGAATGTTGCATCCTATCACAGATGCTAAGGGCAGACATAATTAATTGCCTGTTTAGATGTATTTATATCAATAGAGTTTTTGTAAGTAGAAATTTTCTAGGGAGAGCTTTTTTAAGAAGTCAATTGATTATTTAGCTGCCAATTAAAATAATAAATTT
>JAOTAZ010000002.1:25854881-25869815 GCA_025629785.1 Erythroxylum oxycarpum | reverse complement strand
TTCCGCAAGTGTATTTCTTTGTGCGTCCCGACGGAACACCCGGGGCATTGCCTTGGGAGTCGGGATTCGGGCCCATTTGGTCTCCGATTGTGTTCCCATTCCGAATGGTCGGGCTCTGGGAACGGGGTTCGGCACTGTTCGACCGGGCTCCAGGATCGGAACCCAACAGTTACACAGTCTCCACATACGATCGTGTATCTTCACATATTTATAGAGACTTATATGGTTGATTTACATGATTGTGTAGGTCAAGAAACGAACTACAAATTTGTTTATAATCACCAAATGTCTTAAAATAGTGCTGGATACTCAACAATCTCCCCCTCTAGCCCAAATATTAGGAGGACACGTTATGCTTCATCATTTGCTTAAGATACAACCTGACAAGCTTATGAAAAAGCTTATGTTTGTTTTTAGGAACCACTTTAGTCAGCATATCAGTACCATTTAAATCTGTATGAACGTTCTTCAACATTAATTATTGCTTTTTTTTTATCACAGATGGGAATGATACATTATATTTTTGCTTAAGTCAATAGCACTTTGACTATTACAAAAAACTACATAGTCTTCTTATTTCACATATAACTCATGAAGGAAACTTTTTAGCCATAGCATCTCCTTACGAGCTTCCACTACAGCTACATATTCTGCTTCAGTTGTAGATAAAGTCACAGACTTTTGTAGTTTGGATTGCCATTAGATGACTTCCCCTGCAAACTTGAACAAAAAACTTGAAGTGGATTTTCTTCCATCAAGATCTTTAACCGTATCTGTATCTATAAAACCTTCTAGAGTTGGCTGACCATTACCAAAGTACAAAATCTACTTTGATGTTACTCTCAAGTATCTCATAATCCATTTCGCCAGTTCCCAGTGAACCTTCTCTGAATTTGACAAGAATCTACTTACCATCCCAACAGCTTGAGCAATTCCTAGCCTCATGCACACTATTGCATACATCAAAGACCCTACTACAGATGGTTTGTAATAAAGGACATATCATATTTCTCCTTTTTCTGTTGAGGGGCATGAACGCTTACATAACTTATTGCATGATGCCAGTAGTGTTCTAACTTACTTGGGAAGTTGCATATTGAACTTTTGTAGCACTCATCCAATATATCTCTCTTAGGACAACCATAATCAGTTGTTCTTACTATCTTGAGTTATCTCTATACCCAGAATCTCTTTTCAAGTCCCAAATCTTTCATATCAAATAATTTGGACAAGTGCTCCTCCACCTTTTCGATTCTACCAATGTCTTGACCCATAATCAACACATCATAAACACAAAGAAGAAGAATGATGAAGTTCTCATCGAAGTAGTTCTTGAAATACATGCAAGCATCGTCATATGTTCGCTTGAAACAATGATTCCTTATAAAGAAATCAAACTTTCGATATCATTGCCTTGGAGCTTTTTTTTAAGCCATAAGAACTTTTCTTCAAGTTTTAGACCACATTTTCCTTACTTTTAGCCTTGAAACCTCTTGACTACTCCCTGTATATGTCCTTTTTCAAATCTGCATACAAGATGGTTGTTTTAACATCTAGTTGTTCAAGTTTAAGATCCAAATAAATATTTAGACCCTAAATTGTTCAAATTAAGGTCATCTTAACTACTGATGACAAGATTTCATCAAAGCCAACAACCTATTTTTGGATTGAATACTTTCACTACCATCGATGCCTTGTGTTTTACCATCTTGTTATTATCTCTCTTTATCTTGAACTCCTAGTTGTTTATCTATGCCTTTTTACCTTTTGGAAGCTTAATAAACTCGTATGTATTATTCTTCCTACAATTCAGATATCTTTGTCTTCCCAAAATGCAACCTTTTGTACATTCTTAAGCTCCCCCTTATTAGTAAGTAACAGGCATTCAAAACTTGGATACCTTATGGAAGGTCTTTTCTCTCTTGTTGATCTTTGAAGCTGTGTTTCATCAGTTGTTGGATCTAATTGCTCCCATACTTATTTTCCTTAATGGATTTATGTCTGGTGTTATCTAGATGTGGTTTATGTAGCTTATCATTATTATATTGTATTTGATCAACACCAAGGTGTGTTTAGTCACACGCTTCACGTTGTTCACATATAACAATAGTTGAAGGAATTGGCGAAGAACTAATAGTGCCATTTGATAAGCTATACTTAATGATTTATCTCCACTCAAAAGATCTACAACTTTCTCGTGCTCTTGAAACACCACATCTCAACTTCTAACCACCTTTTTCTTCTCTAGTTCATAAAGTTTGAAGCCAAACTGAACACTACCATATACAACAAAGATGCAAGGTATCAACTTTGAGTCAAGCTTCTTTCTATGATCCTTGGGTACGTGTCTGAATAGGACACACATATACCATAGTGTTAAGGTCGTGTTCTAAGGTGAATCATTATATTTATTTTTTGCCACCTAACATACCCGTCTATTCCACCCTTGATTAAGCAATATGAACTACAAATATCTCTGTTTTGGTCCACTATTTTATGTAAGTTACATAATAGGGTAAAGGATGACATAGTATATATATATACCCCTTTTATGGCATGTTATTCATTAAAAATTTGGGTTTTAAATTATTATAGGAATGCAAGTGGGAGAATAGAGAGATTTTGGCCTCGAGAGAGTTTGAAAGCAGAAAAGAGTCACTTAGAAGCCATTAACATTTTAACTACTGATTAAATATAGAAGTCAATCTTGGAAGAAGAAAAAGAATTCAACAAGATTCAATACGGATTCAAGATTCATGATGATGACTTCTTTTTTATTTTATTTTTTTTATTGTCATTTCATATTTGAGTATAAACTAATTGGGATATAGATTTAGGCGAGATGGAACCTAGGATGTGACATGTTGAATTGATTGATTTTTTGTTTTAATGAACTTCTAATTTTATTAATATTTATCTATCTTCTTATAATTGATTAAATTCAAGGAATGGAAGTTAAACGTTCAATTATTTGATTCATATATTAAAATCGAAAGATAATTTGTATAAAAATATCATAACATGGATAAAAAGGATTGAGTGTGAGTTACTCAAGAGAAACCATGAGATCTTTCTAGTTTAGGTTAAAACCTATCATGAGAATTTAAAACCTATCTTGGTTAAAAAGAGATTTTAAATAATTTGATTTAAGGATGGAGGTTGTGTTACAAATGGCTGACATTAGGTGGGCGTCCAATATAGGGTCAATTCCTACTAATTCTCCAATAATATGTCTTTCACAAAAACCTTCAGACTAGTTTCTCGATGAACAGAAGTTGCTTTATCTACCTAAATTCGTGTAAACCAAAACTGAATTAACAAATATGAAGAAAGAAGTCAAGACTAATTATTCATTCTACATCATTGGTTACTCGAGAGAGAGAGCCTAATCTAAATTAGAAATTCTTACTAGTTCAAGAAACTAGAATTGTTTATACCTAAATTTAGCTTAATCTTATATTACTTTCTTCTTGATTATTGCTTTGTTTTATTATTTTAAGTGGTTATTTTATTTTCCTTTTCATATAATCATAATTGTTAGCCTAGATGATTAATTTTTTGAATAGTTGGTAATTAAATCAGATTCCTTATAGGATAGACCCATTCTTGTCAATGGTCATTAAGTTGGTTGCTTGCTTTGGAAGAAACTTAGATAATTTCTCCACTTTGAATTGTGCATCATACTTTAGGATTATTTTCCTCTTGAAATTTCCCATAAAATCAACTTATTATATTATAGGATTCCTAGAATAACATTATATTCCTTAATGTCCTCCTGTATAGAAATTAAAACTCATAACATGAGATATCCTATATTGTAGGCTTAGGTTCTTAAGTTTTTTTGTTATTACCTATAGTTAACAAGTAAGAGAAGTCATAGCATCTCTCCCATATTTTATATAACATTTTATCAGTAAATTAATGGAAGGAATAGATCAGTCTTTAACCTCATTGCCTTGGATGGTGGAAAGTATTTAGTAAGAAATTTCTCCTCGGTACTATCTTATATAGTAATTGATGCAACAAGGAATGCTTTTAGCTATTATTTCGTCCGATCCATCAATGTAAATGGGAATAACGTCTAGCTAATGACGTCCTTAGTGGTCCCATTGATCTTGAATATGTCATAGGAAATTAGTAATATATGCATTCGGATCCTTATCTTGTTATCTATTGACTTGTACATAATTTTGTAACATTTGGATTATATTAGGTTTGATCCTAAGTAATTTGCATTAATCTCTAACATTGAAATACTAGAAAGCATCCCCCATAAAAGATAATTTGGTCATCATTATTTGGTGCTCTCCCATTACAGATTTAGGCAATAAGTCTAGTGTATCTTCGATTTATTTTCAATACATTCCCTTCAATTTTGATGAAGTGTTCTTTCAAGCTCTGGTCTTCTTTTAGGAAATAGAATGTCAGCTTGTTGTCAAACATCAAGGATACCCTTGAAATCAAAGTAAAACAAAGTACCACAAACATAATAAGAAATTAAAAAAACAAATATATGATATTAAACAATAGTCCATCGCTTTTCTAAAAACCAATACCTTTTTCAATAACCACCAAAAACTTTTTTTTTTTCGTTGACGAAAACTACCAAAAACTTGATAGGTGTTATTTCTCTATCTAGTTACAAATATTCTTATCACTAATTTACAACATATAAACTTTCAAATTTTTTTTACTACATATAAATAAAATAAGAGTAGATTTTGTTAATAAGTAATACCATGGTAAGTAAGAGTCAATCCCTTGAGATAGTCATATGGATTGAAAAACTTAAAACTCGTAAGTAGTCTAAACTAAATTAATAAAAGAGTGATTTGATGAATTTTGATTAAATAAATATAAAACAAGAGAAAATCTAAATTAGTAATCAAGAGAACCAATAACAAGGAAAATTATCAAAAAATTATTTCTACTATTAATGTTTAGATAAATACTTCCTAGAATATTACCTTTAATTTCATGATTCGATTAATCTAAAATGGATTTATTAAATTAGAATAGCAAGTTCTCCTAGACATTGCAATTGCACTTTCTCCAACTACAATCATCTACTCTTCTGTTAGTTAACCTATATTTCTACCAAATTAGCACACCTTTAAATGCACTAAGATATATGAAATCCCATTAAAGATTTCACCCCAGTACTAAAAAGATCATATAGATCTCTCTTGATTGCCCCATTTAAACCCTATCAACTAAATCATAGTCCATTCATAGACAACTCTCTCAAGTGCCTGCAAGTGAATTAAAACTAGATTTAGTTGTGAACATAATTAAATCACAAGTTAAAATTAATCAAAGACATTTTATATAAATACATCTCATTTCATAAATTAAGATAATTAATTCATCCAAAAATAAATACTAGGTTTTCCTCATATAAGTATAGAGAATTTTTCATAATCGAAATAATGAAACAATAAAAAATTAGGAAAATATGATAAAAATACATCTATATGAAAATCCAAATTTCATCAATAGCTTGATCCATTAAGATGTTGTCTAAATATTGATTTGTCGATGAAAATGAACTTAAAATTGGTCTTACAAGGATTCTTGGACCTTTCAATGGTTAACCTTAACTTTTAGAGAGAAAAAAAATGTCTAAAGCGTATAGTATCTAAAATTTATACAAAATTTAGGGTTTTCTCCTTTATATATGTTTTCACATCCTTGGACACATTTTGGATCATAGCCATGGATTTATTTAGTTCATTTAGGAGAGAAACACAGTCTTTAACACGCTCCTACTCCCAAATCGTGGATCTTCCCATTTCACTTGATGGATCATCCTATTTCTTTGTGTTCAACAAACAATCTCTAGCACAATCATGACTCAATTCATATTACTCTATGTATTTTCTTAAATGCTATATAGTTTCTCTCTAGATCATATTCTAGATAATATCTCTTACTACACTTGATCATTACAAGAAAACAAGCATTCTGCAACGTTTTTAAAACATCACATAATGTCCAAGAAAACGTTGCAAAATGTTTTAAAAAACGTCGCTGAATATGATGTAGGTAAAAGCTTTCTGCGGCATTTTATGTAAAACGTCACTAAAAGTTTGCACATTCAACGACGTTTTTAAAAACGTCACTAAAAGTTAGCACATTTCGTGACGTTTTTAAAAAATGTCATGGATTGTCTAGCATTTTGTAACGTTTTTAAAAAGTCACAGAATGTGAAGGAAAACGTCGCGGAATGTCTTTCGTGACGTTTTTAGAAACGTCGCGAAATGTCTTCCGCGATGTTTTTATTATTATTTGTATTATTTTTTCCATTTTTCATTTTTTGAAAATCATATTAATTTAATAATTTTTAATTTTAATAATTATTTTTTAAAATACAATTTTTTATTCTTATTTGTTTAATAACTATTCAATATTATTTATGAATTTTGTTTATTTAATAATTCTTTAATTTTTTAGTATATCATTAATTTTAATAATTATTCATGTATCGCAAGAATTTTATACTTGTAGACAATGTATTATTTAATTGCAATTCGCAAACATATCATAATACACTTGTAAAGTGTGATAACAATTAACTAATAAAATAAAATAATTATGAAAAATCAACATTTTTTAGAAGCATTAAACCTATTTTGCATATTTCATAGGATCAATAGATATAATAAGAGAACAATTATTCTTTTGGAAATTACAAGTTCTTATCATTTCTAATTCATACAATTTCTTATTCTCTAGTTAAGATGTCCATGTAATCCATGATGAATCTACTAATGGTGCTGCAGTATATGTTGGTTTAAGATTTTCATTTACACTCTTTGTTGGTCTCTTTGGCTTCTTGAATCTCTGCAATAGTTGATCTATACTTGGAAAAGGATGATGCAATTCATTGTCAATTGAAGTTGATTCATTCATCCTCTTCGAATTCCTTGACTTTGATTAATTAGTCTGCTTCAATAAGGAAAAAGAATCAAGTCAAAGGACTAAAACAAGGTTGTTCTAGACAAAAATTAGACAAATGGTACAGATAAAGCCCATTGCTCAACAAGTACAAACACTTAATGAACATAAGACATGTCCTACAATATACTCAAGATTGCCCAGCTACATTGCACATGATAGTTAAATCAATACCTTTGGCTTTGGCAAACTGTTCCGAGACCTTTAGTTATAGGTTTGAAGTCTCTCACCTTGCGAATAGGAAATTGCATAGAACAAACCAGATTTCATATTATATTACGCATCAAAAGCAAGAATTTCAGTGCAAATCTTAATCTATTGGCATATCCCAATACATGGAAATTAAAAAAATATTCAACGCCAATAACCACTCATCATTATCCTACTGATAACAACGTAAAAATCAACCACTCGCTTACCTTTAATGTGCCGTTCTTATATTGTAAATAGAACCCATAGTCATTGCCTGAAGCAGACACCAGTGCACCAGATGACTGTAGGTCAAGTTTTGTGTAAACATTGACAATTAATGACATGGTAACTTTGTCTACATTCAAAATCTAAAGCGTAGGGTAAACCTGATTCTCACTCTGCCCTCAAAGATAGTATACCTGTTAGATTTCTAAATGCAATGTCTGAGAGAATGAAAATACACATTCCAAATGTTAAGACTTTCACAAGTAAGATTATGAAAGAATACAAACAACTTGGACATTCTTTTAAGCAACGAATTTTGTTAGCTGAAAAATCACTTTAATCACCATGCATTCAATCCTTGAAATTATTGAAAACAGGAACAACTTATCTACTAAGATGAATGACAGCAGAGCTGGCCAAAATGAAATTACTAGAGTTTTATTGTTCTATGATATGTTTTTTGGAAATTAAAGAAAATTATATTTCCCAAAAGGGAAATAGGCAAAACCTTAGAGTTGTATGATATTGGTGAACTAAACATTATTATAGCTATATTAAAAAGACGACAACTAATGACAAAGAAGACTGATGGATTCTAAGAACTGAACCACCATCTAAAAGAAATACCATATGCTTTAAAAGTGCCATTGCAATAACAAATCCCAATAGTGGTTTGATAAGGTACTGAGCAAGAAATCCTACACCCACCAAAAAATCAAACACAAATGACTCAGTTAGATGATTCATTCTCAAGCGTTGTCACCCCTCTGGCACAGGAACAAAAGCTGATGACTGCCATCCCTCCTTTGTCTACTATTTCAAACGACAAGATAATAATTTAACTTTCCAAAGAAAAAACAATCCACCAGACACGTTGATCACACATTTGTCCGTAAAAGACCACCTTGATGTTCTGATGATTGAGGAAGAAGTTGTATGAGTAACCACTAGACTTCGTGGATTGCTTCAAATTGCGTCCATTCTTATCCTTGCAGCTTCAGGCATCCCACCTCCAAGATCTTCATAATCAAATGCATAAGAACTTGGTAAAAGGTGCACTCAGAGAAGTTTAATAAAAAAGTAATACATTGGAAGCACCAACCATGATCCATCGCCACCAGAATCTGAAGCAACATAAAGAAAAGCAAAAAAAATCCACCAGACATGACTTGAAGCTCCTCTGGAATGCAAACGCTTATTGATGTTTCTAATGCATCAAACTTAAAGAAGAAACTTTGGAGGAAGACATCTGCAGATTCAAGAACTACGTACGTGTAACTTGGCAGTTGCACACAATAGAAGAGACAGAGAACAAATACAGGACAGAATAAAAGGCCACTGAAGAACAGGAAGACAGAGCATACTCTGGAAGTTCATCAAGCCTCTCCCTCAAGAGTTGTATGTGAGCAACATAAGGTGATTGCACAACAATTGCTTTTGCTCCAACACCTGCAATATTGACTCAGCAAACGAAGGAACATATCAATCTCAGCACAAAATTGTCGAGAATGGAAAGATTAAAGGTTAAATTGTCCATATCATAGACAAACATCTGGGACTGGTTTTGTCATATCTGAGATACACAAGTTGTGCAGGAAAGGGTTTAATCAGGAGACTGGAAGAGAAATTCAAAAATTATCTTTGCAAAAAGCCCATTCCAAATCAACACGTTTGGTCTAAGGTTGATTTATAAAGCCCCAAGAAATCAAACCAACTCTATCTTAACCCCTTCTTTGTGATTTTTATTCAAGGAACAAAAGTGTCATTTTTATTTTGATGTATGTATTTCTTTATAATTATATATTATCTATTTTTATATGTTATTGTTTACAAATTTTCATTAGACTATGATTTTTGCCTAGATCATCATTTATCAATATTCAGTCTAACGAGTTATTCTTTTATCTCTTTTTTTAGAGAATCATTTTTTAATTTTCAGTTGAAAAACTTAACCAAGATACTTTTTGATGTTATCAATATTTATTAGTTAGTAATTCTTCTCCACCATAGTTTGTCTCTCTAATCTCTTTATTTTGTGAGGATCTTTTTGATATCCAAATCGATTTCTAAGAAGGCCTAAGATGCGACCATATTGTGTAATGATGTCGTTGGGATATATGTTGATTTTTATATAATGAACGCAAGCTCTCTCTAGAGTCAACCACTAGTATCCAACTCTTAAGATCTGCAAGCCATTTTCTATCCAGTAGGTTATGTGGCAAAAACTCACTCGCATACTTCTTTTAAGCTTCAGCTTGGTTTCATGGATGCTTAAAAGACATCTATCACAAGTCTCATATTCAACAAAGTTGTTAGTATAAACAAATCACAATTTAATTGCTATAGGAAAAGAATTTTCACAAGGAGAAATTAGTACAGCACTTATTCCACCCCGTCTTGAGTTGAAAGTGTGTGCAAATTAAAGGTACAAATTGATAGAGCATATTTGTAATCCCCGTCATACAACAATCTAGATTCATAGATTTTTTATCCTTAACTGCAATTCTATCACTGACATGTAAATAAAATTTATATGTATGTATGATTTTTTTTTTACTCTGACCTATCGTGGGTAGACTTCTGTAATTGATTGTTCATCAATAGATATCGGCATTGACTGACTTGTTGATTGATCTGACAGAACTCCTTTCATCACAAAACTTTCGTTAGTTTCACTGCGGATAAAAAATGCAGGCTGTTTAGGCATTGGAAGAGATACGGAGTAACTATTAAGCATCAGAACTATGTTTGCCATTGAAGGTCTGTCAGCAGGATCTTCCTGAACACACAACAGCCCTATATGTATGCATCTCATAACTTCATTCCTTGAATATGTTTCTGCTAGAGTTTTATCCAACACCTGCAAAGGTGTCCCATTTTTCCAATGCTTCCACACCTGCAAAATTTCAAGCCATAATTATCATGAATCATGGATCTTCGCCTCTTCCTTTCTTTTCTCTAAGTGCCAAGCCACAATTCTTTGTGGTGCCAAAGTTCAAGTGATGTAATGACTTTAAATTCAATACTCACATAGCTCACAATATTGGCTGCACCATCTGCTTGATAGTAAGAACTGTTCTTCTGGCCACTTATAATCTCAAGGACTAGCACACCAAAGCTATATGCATCAGATTTCACTGAGAACTGCCCATGCATTACATACTCCGGAGACATATAGCCACTAGTTACAGACAAAAGATAGAGCAATATAAGAAGAAACTAATGACAATATTTCATATGTGGGTAAGACTAGTCGTATGGTTTCAAACTTTCAAGCTTACTATGTGCCAACAATTCTGTTTGTGCTTCCTCGAGTCTGGTCAACTCCGAAAATTCTGGCTATGCCAAAATCTGATATTTTGGGGTTCATCTCCCCATCTAGCAAGATATTGCTAGCTTTAAGATCGCGGTGTATGATTCTAAGGCGAGAGTCCTCGTGAAGGTAGAGAATTCCTCGAGCAATCCCTCCTATTATCTTGTATCTTCTAGACCAATCTAGTAGTCCTTGCTTTTCAGGGTCTAAAAGTTGTAAAAAAGAGCAATGTAACTTGAAGTGAGGATTTCTAATCAACTTTAATGGGTTTATCTTTAATACAACTGAATTGGCATAAATATGTTGAGGTGAGGGATGTCAGAATGCAAACCAAAAAGAAAATAGTCGAGACTCTTGTTGGGAACAAACTCATAAACGAGAATTTTCTCTTCTCCTTCTAAACAAAAACCGAGAAGCCTCACTAAATTCCTGTGTTGCAGCTTAGCTA
Organism: Erythroxylum oxycarpum; assembly: GCA_025629785.1. Taxonomy (NCBI): domain Eukaryota; kingdom Viridiplantae; phylum Streptophyta; class Magnoliopsida; order Malpighiales; family Erythroxylaceae; genus Erythroxylum; species Erythroxylum oxycarpum. The sequence continues at coordinate 25,858,680 of JAOTAZ010000002.1, read as the reverse complement.
CCAATATAACTTCATTCTTAAACTCTTCTACACCTTGTCCAGAGCTTCTTGACAGTCTTTTCACAGCTATTTCTTCTCTATTTGGCAGCCTACCCTGTTAAACAAAAAGTTCGTATTTGTTTCAATGTGGCACAGACAATTCATAGATTCAATCGAAGTCAGATATGGTTAAACCAATTATCCAAAATGCTTACCTTGTAAACCTCACCAAAGCCACCTGCTCCTAATTTGTTATTGTTGGAGAAATTTTCTGTAGCAGCTTTTATGGTTGCAAAATCGAACTGCAAGGACTCCGCAGATGTTATTTCGTTCCCAACTACATACCATAAGAAGAAGTTGCAATAAGTTATATACAACGCCATTCAAAAGCTACTGCACATAGAAAAATCTTTGAATACATATATATTTTACCATTGTCTTGCCCCACAGACTCATACTTCTTTCTTGCTCGCCTTCTTAAGAATAAGTAACCCATGCAGAAAAGCACGACAGAGATAGAAATTGGAACCACAATGGCTACAATTGTGACAGCTGATAGGCTGCTCTTCCCTGGCAAGGCAATCAATATGTTTCACTTAAATGCTTATATATGAAATTCCCATGTTGGATTTGTAGTCTAGCTGCATAAATATGACATGAATATGTGTAAAAACAGAATGCTTTTCATATGCTGAATTCCTGTTTCCTATGAGTGCTTGAAGACATGAAGATAATAACAGAAGGCGTAAAATGAAAAAACACCAAGCTCTCACAGATATACTTTGAAGGTTAAACATATTAATGTCTCCTATGATTACTATTTTAAAAGATGTAATAAATTACCAACAATTACTTTTTAACAGTGATCAATTGACAACCATTATTTTAAAAGGATGTACATAGCTTTGCAAGCACTTAGAGCAACCAAACCATATGCATCAATACGTGAAAGTTAACAAAGGTTGAAACCATGCTATGTCATCAAAGGAGCTGATGATATGGAACCGTTGTTCTATTAAAGAGGTCATTAATTCGAAAACATGTGTGCCTTTGCCTGACCAACCGTCTTGCAATTTTTCAACTTAACGAATGAACGAGATTGGATGTAAGTGAAAGCTAACCATTTTGTTAATCTCGTTTTAGCAGAGGATAGAAAAACAGATATAAGAACGGCACAACACACAATTAAACCATCAAAATTGAAGATCTCTATTGCCTTTTTCAGATTAATTACGGTAATCGATCCCTACCACAATTTTAATATATGCATAGCAATTCTTGTAAAGCAACTCATGAATTATTTTTATAAAATAAATAAATCAAAATTTCATCACCTTCTGATGATATTGGCGTTGGAGGTGGAGATGTAGGAGGAGGAACCTGCGGCGAAGGTGGTGGTGCCGGGGCAAATGTTTGATTGTAAAATGGATAAAGTTCAAATCGAACGTTACAGCTCGGTGTCAACACTCTCCCTCCCCTCTTCCCACTACGAAGTTGGCCGATAGCACTCTGAAGACAACGGTTACAGTCTCCACTAGACAAGTCTGGTGTGCACTGGACGAGAGTGTAAAGATTTCCAAAATCCGTGCTATTTTGTGTGACGGCGAATCGTTTCGAACCTGAAGGAACAGCAGCAGCTTCATAGGCTGCTTGGTTCAAAGTGGTGGTCACCAGAGAATTAAAACGCGTCACTTCAGTGACGTTATTCACAGTGACGTTATTCACATTCCACATAGTTACAGCGCGTCCTGAGTCGTCCACGGTGGTGAAGAAGTCATCATTTTCATAACGAAGGAGGCAAAAATCATACCACACAATGGCCCCCTGTTGGACAGGGCAACTTTGGATTATATTTCGAGTGGCCGTAGCAACACAATCTCTACATTCCTCAGTGCTAGCATCAGCGCGGCAAAGGAAGAGGCCATAGACCTCATCAGGGTTCCGCCCCGCCGAGGTGTTGTAGAAGCCATTAAGATAATACTGGGTGGAATTGGTCGAGTTAGAGGAAAGTGACGAGAGGAGGCTATTCAGATTGACTCTGTAGGTGCTGTTACTGGTGAAATTGGACGAGCCGCAAAAATGATAGAGGGGATCAGCTCCATGAGTGAAATTGCTTGAGATAAGCAAGGACAGTTGCAGGAATAATAGGAATTTGATGAGACAGTCCATTATTGAGAAGATGAATGAAAGATGAGTGGTTTCCTCTGGTAGCAATTTTTAAAGATCATCAACCTTATGAAACGTTTACGACTTGATCTTCTGGCCTATGTTTCTTTTTTCTGACGACGAAATTAATGAGATGCAAAGGCCAAGGGGAGACGTTAATGGAGAGGGATGAAATCGTCTGTTACACAATCCCTATACCCACCCTGTGCCATTTGAGGACATCCACACATTTAATAATAAATAAATAAAACATAGCTAATATGTGGATGTCATGCAATGGCACAGAGTAGGAACAAGATTAACGGAACAGACGATTTCGTACCAATGGAGAAAGCTATCTAAGTCAAGTCAACGGAGATATAAATCATCCCACGTTGCAGTTGGAGAAGACGAAGACTCCAAAAGGGCGACGTCCGCATTTCCACACCTGTCCCTTTCTAAAATGAGTCCGTGTCGAATACGGAATCCACTGGGATTTTTATCAAGCTCAGGGCAAAGCACACTAGTCCTCCTATGAGAATGGGTCATGTCATCTTAGTTTACTTTTCACTGAGTATGTGGCCTCGTGCTACGACTCCGAGAAAAGAACGTACAGACTTGATCGTAAAATTAACTTATATTTAATATTTTAAAAAACTTTAAATTAATTATATATATATATATAAGTATCTTCGGAAGGATTTCAGACTCCCAAAAGATTTATTGGGTTTAATAGTTATAGTTAAAATGTTGTGAATTTTTTAATTCTGATAAAAATTAAATAAAATTCAATGATAGTAAAAGAAAAAAAAGTAATTATTAAACATGAATCAGACTTATAATTATATCAAGTCATTACCTACTATCATATGCTCATAAACTATATGAAAAATAAGAAATATAACTGATAATTTAATCTTCTTTATTTTAAAAATTTTATATTTATTTATCCTGTAGTTTTAAGTCATAATCTCTTGTTTTTCAAAAACTTCTATATTGATGGGAGAGTCCAGCATTATCTTTTCATATATGTTTAATGTCATTAACACAATTACTGACTCATTCGTACCAATTTTTTTTTCAAAAAAATTGATTAAATGAATAAATAAAAATTACAAATACAAGAGAGTTACAGGAAACGAAAGTTGAAACTACAAGAGAGCCTATCCGTGTCATATTAGCAAAAAATAATGCAAGGAAGCAGATGCATTATGAAATTATTGAGATGCAAAGGCCAAAGGGGAGACGTTGATGGAGAAGACTTTCTAAGTCAAGTCAACAGAGATATAAATCATCCCGCGTTGCTGTTGGAGAAGATGAAAGACTCCAAAAGGGCGACGTCCGAAATTCCACACCAGTCCCTTTCTAAAATTAGTACGTGTGGAATACGAAATCTACTGAGATTTTTATCAAACCTAAGGGCCAAGCACACTAGTCTTCCTACGTGAATGGGTCATGTCATGTTAGTTTACTTTTGACGAGTGTATGGCCTCGTGCTACGACTAGGAGAAAAGAACGTACGTACTTGATCGTAAAATTAACTTATATTTAATACTTTAAAAACTTTAAATTAATTATATATATAAAAAAAGATCTCTTTGGAAGGATTTCAGACTCCCAAAAGATTTATTCGGTTTAATAGTCATAGTTAAAATGTTGTAAATTTTTTAATTTT
>JAOTAZ010000002.1:25818925-25830125 GCA_025629785.1 Erythroxylum oxycarpum | reverse complement strand
AAGTATTGGTGGCCAATTAATGCTGGACTTCATGTTTAGTTTGGCATTGAACTGCCCTAGACATTTGGACTAGCCATAGTTAACCTTAATCAGCTAACTTTCGGAAGCAAAATGTATCATTATCTCTTTGTGGTTTCACGTCCAGAAAATCAACTGGTATTTTCTGCCTTTTTCTTAAGCCAATTAACTTGTTGATACAAAAATGTAATTTGGTAGTGTATAAGACGTCATAGATGCACTCAATTTCAGGTGGAATTTATTGTTCTAGTCAGGTAATTATTTAACTAATTGTTTATGAATTCCGTAAATCTCCATGTCTTTTTAGGTTGGAGGTACTACAGACAACATAGAAGAAAATTGTGTAACATTTACCTCCCGTGCTGTGGGACTAACTGAACCACTGATGACTACCCATCAGATAGATAATTGCGCAGAAGGCTGTTATTAAGTCTTTAAAATTTTTGCCTAATTGATGTTTGTCTCTGATGGAGAAATGTAATGATGGACAGCGCTTAATTTGCAGTATTGTATTAGCAAGGACTAAGGAGTACTGCTCAGTTTTCCATAAAATGATTAGAGTAAGTTTTTGATACTCTAACAGATAATGGTGTTGATTGGTGTTGCATTCAAGCTTTATAGAACCTAGTGATGCCTTACTATGATTGCTGATAAACCTGTTCACATGGATATATGCATTGTGATTCTAGATAATGGGATTTAGTTTCTAACTGTAAATGTATCTCAGTATTGTTGATTATTGATCTCCATTGTCTACTACTGCAGGAGAAGAAGGTGAAGAAGCTTTATCTTGCTCTTGCTGCATCCCCTGTGCCAGTTGGACTGATTACCCATTACATGCGCCCCGTAAACATTGCTCCGCGACTTGTTTCAGAAGGTGACTCTTTCTATCATGCACCATATAGTTTGTAAAATTTTGTGTTCTTTAAAGTAGGCAGTTGCATATTCTTCAGTGGTAGTCATCATGGCATGGATTAAGGAATGTAAATCTCTGGGAGGGTCTTCAAAATTGCCGTGATACCTGACCCGATCAAATCTCTCTCCTCTTCACTTCCTCTTTTCCTCTTTGACCTTCTTGGTTTTATCTACTGTATTCATCTGCCATTGTCACTAAATCTTCACGTGAATAACGCCCATGGTTGCATTTTAGTTATACCGTTTTAGGAATTCTGTCAGTTAAGTGGAAAGGATTTGATAGATGAGCATCTCAATTGGTTTTCATTTCTGAATGGCAGTAGGGCATGATCTTCATCTTTTATTGTGTTGAATATCTGTATCTACAAAATTTTTGTACCTTTTGTTTGCATGTCATGGACTCAAATTTTTTCTGGTTGAGAAATTGAAGAATGATTATGACTAGCAGACTTTGTGAAAAGTTGGCATTTGTGTCAACTTGAGGTCCTGGAGTGCAAGCAAATTCCATGGCCAAAGGCTGCAACTAAAGAGGATTACAGTGTAGAAGACTGTGGATGGCCCTCAAGAGATTATGCATACGAGTGTAAAATCAATCTTTTGACTGGTCGGACACATCAGGTAGAGTTTTCTCTTTGTACTTGGACATTTTGTTTGCCTATCACAGCCATTTTCTATGATGTTTTTAACTTTGATGACATTGTTGTTGAGATATGCTTTCCTTCTATTGCAACTCGGGAACTCTTTGATCTAAAGGAAACAAGTGGAATCCCATTTATCCTATACTGAATGGTGTATAGGATGGGAGTGTAAGTGTTAAATTGCTGAGTTTATATATCTCTAAATCATTAGTTCATTTTGATCGATACTTGTCAGCTTCCTCTTAACGCACTCAGACTAGCTAGCAATTGGTATTTACTTGAAATATTGAAAATTGTACCAGAACTGTGTCTTGATTCGAGGGCTTATTCTAAGTTAGATCTTCTATCTAGATATCCACAGGAGGGTACAACTGAAGAGAATTATGTTTTGTTATCAACCATATAAGTTTAGTTGCTACCTTGTCACTTTTTATAGTTAGTATTGTATGCTGCAGATTCGAGCTCAACTGGCGGCCTGTGGTGCGCCACTGGTGGGTGACTCAATGTATATGCCTGCTGCAATTGCAGAACTGACAAGTCCTGGGCTTAACCCGTTTGGCAAATATAAAGAGGGTTATGTTGGTGAGGATGCTAAAGAAATGGCTGTTACTGAGTGGATTGCTCAGCATGGAAAGGAACCGACTGTTTGTATTGGGCTTCAGGCATTCCAAATTTCTTGGGATAATGGCAAGCACTTTTTTGAGGCTGGATCTCCCTGGTGGAGATCTGGAATAGCTTAAATTAGATATTGGACTGTTGAGATCTAATACAAGATGGGTGGCGTATCGTGTTGCTGCGTTTACAAGAGGTCTTAACTTGCTGTTGCAGCTGATCAGAATCCCTTTGGAATGAACTTTCTTAAATGGGATGTATTGCGCTGACATAGATTCAACAGAGAGGAATCTACTTAAAGACAAGAACCTGAGGGCTTCATGATACATTGTTAGCTGCAGGCAAATGGACTTGTGAAGGCAGGGTTAGTTTTACGAATTGTACATGATGTGATATCATCATAACCTTTTTCAATTGAACGTGCAGACCTTGCAGTATTGGTTGGAGCCTCACATTTTGTGTTCTATTATTTGTGTTAATCCTAATGTCTTCAATTGTCTGCATTTTGGTCTTCTCAGGTGTTTGAAGACATTACTGCTCCGTTTTACTTGCATTCAAACACTCGTTCACTAGAATATGGACAGTTCATTATAATGCAATTAAATTCCTTTAATTGCATGCATGAAATCTACTGTATGAGTGCATTAAACTCGTAAACTCGCTCTTAAGTTTTTTTTTTAAATATAAATATATCTGAATTTGAACTATTTTTAATACTGATCTCTAAATATGGCCAAAATATTATGTTAATGTACATTTCTATGTTATCTTTATTTTTGTTTTAGAACTCAGAACTTACTGCCTTATGTTTGTTGGTAATACAGAAATCATTTCCCACAGGCTATTTATAATCTCATTATATTTATATTTACATATAGATTCTCAAATCTGACTGTTATAAACGTAGCGTTGACAGTTCAATAATGATAACAGAGAAAATTGGAGAACTTGTTCTCCTATACATCCCTTGGATGCTGTGGGAGTGTATGGAGGACTTGGGTAACAAATATCATATGAGACAGCGCACGAGAGGCAAATTCAACACTAAATCTCTGTACCATATTTGGTTTACATGTCCAACAGGTGAGAACTTAGGTGACAGTTGCAAGAGCCCTGTGACTAGCAATGTACTCTTTGTACCAGCCTGCAGAGAGTCTTTGAGTTCTATTCAGACTGGAATAATCAACATGGCAAAGTCCAAACCGTATTGCATATCCTGAAGTCCACTCAAAATTATCAAGCAACGACCAGACAAAGTATCCTCGCACATCTGCGCCTTTCCTGTTCACCACAGTATTAGGCTGTTTTTTAATTCATGCAAGCAATAAAAATCATATAAAAAGTTCACTTGTTATAGCTCTTCGTAACTAAGATGTCACCTTACAGCCGTTTCTAGGGCATCCAAGTAGCTGCTCATGTAATCCAGTCTCTTGATATCACTTCTGAGAGCTTCAGGGTTGGAATTGTTGGTTTCGTTCCCAGCAAAACCTATAGGAATAGCATAATGTATTCCAGAGATTATGAACGATCGCAGATACTGAAGAATTTACTATACTTGGGTTGACACTCACCATTTTCTGTGATGTAGATTGGTATGTTTTTGTATCTGCCTTTCAAATAGGTCAATATATTTTCCATGCCTCGAGGGTAAACATATAGCCAGTCAAGTGCAGTCTGCATTGGCACGAAGCAGGAGTTATTTCTCGATAAGGATAGGAAAATTGTGGAATAGCGCAGGTTATTTGAGTTAGCATACAGGTTCGCCAATCAACAAACCATCCTTTAGTGGCGTACGTAGAGCAAAACCTTCCGTCCTTGAAGCTCCAGGTCCTTGCTCACATGAAGCAAACAAGCAGTCTTTAATGTAGAAACTGCTGTAGTGGTTTATCCCTATGAAGTCTAATCCATTCTGCAGCATCTTCAGCTCGTTGTTTGAAAACACAGGCAGATCAGATCGTAGAATGTCATGCATTTCTGCTGGATATTTTCCAGCTATAATTGGTTCCAGAAACCTGATAATTTAAATATTTTTTTTCATCATCTATTCAGGAACTCCGTGAGAACTGAATGATAGAGATGCTTACCAGTTCATGTAGAAAGCTTGGGCTCTCTCAGCTGCTAACTTATCTTCCCAGGAATTACTGATGGGTTCAAACCATAGGCCATTGAGTACAATTCCAATGCTGCCTTTTTGTTCTTTCTGAAATTGTATACACCCAAAGACAACCAAGTTCTGTTTGTTCTAAAATGAGTACGGAACGTAAGTGTCCCAAAGAACCTTTAAAATACCTGGTACGTAGTCCTGTAAACTCTAACAGCTGCTGCATGAGACAGGATCATGTTATGGGCTGCAATAAAAGGCTCTCTCCCTGAATCGCCTCTGCTGCAGTTTCCAAATGAACCAGAGCAACGGGATGGTGGGAAAACCCCTGTTCGATAACCCTGAATTGCTACAACATTTGGCTCATTGAAAGTTGCCCAGAACTTCACTCTGTCTCCAAAATATTTGAAACATGTATTTGCATAGTGTTCGAAATCCTCCCTGAAAAATTGAATTTGTGTCAAGAGTTGAATCGTTCTGAGAGGCATATGGTTTGTCAGGACTGAAAGACAATGTCTTCTTACTGTACTTGAGGACTTAGCCACGCTTGGTATCTATTTTCTAGTTCTTGGGGAATGTCATAGTGAGTCAATGTCACAAAAGGTTGGATTCCTGAATCCACAAGTAGACATTAGTAGTGCGTCAAGGTCTGAGGCCATGCCGAGAAAGATCAATGTATTTGATTCAACCTTTGCGCAGAAGGGCATTGATGACCCTGTTATAGTGTCCAATGCCAGCCCGGTTCTCTTTTCCAAATCTTCCCTCTGGAAAAATGTTTAGATCAGATAACGAGGATTGTGGTCAAGCCAAGTTAGAAATCGATTTGGTGAACTCACTGGGTAGGATTCTTGCCCATGATATGGAGAAACGAAAGCTATTAACTCCAATATTGTCCATGAGATCTATGTCTTCCTGCTTTAGCATTTCACAGATGACAAACTTGATTATTGTCCTACATTTGATCATTGATGGATACTTGGCCTCCATTATTACGTTTTATTTTTAGCACGTAGGGGAATAAATAAAATAAAAAGCATATCAGATGTCTTCGACAAATTGTAACAATAATTGGAAGCATCTGGGATGGGAGTTCCCGGAATTGTCCTTCTGCTTCACAAAACAGAATTGCCAGAATGTAAAATCTGGCACGGCCATGCAATCAAACACAGGTGCAAAAAACAACGCACTTTACAAATACACCAATGCACCAATTAAAGCCTTTAAAGGGCATTAAAATTAGACGGTTCATTATTTGCTGACGAGAGCAATCTAATTGGTCATCAAATGTGGGACACACCCGCAAGAAGCTGTCCATGCCAATATTATGCATACCGATTTGTACCGTCCGATACATACAAAGTAAAGGTTTTGTTGTATGGAGTTTAAATACCAATCTGTTTTAGATAATATCAGCTCAAATATTAGTTGAATCAAAACGATACTCAGTATTAACTGATGCCGGTATATTATCGTATTAGAATCTAATTCGGTATTAAATTTAGTATGGTATTGGTTTTATTGATTATACAATTTAACCACTACAAATTGCAAAGGCCCCTCTTTGTGATTCTATTTTCTGAAAACACATGCATCTTAAATACATTATACTTCAGTTTTTCAGAATTAACAATCGCATGCCATTCCCATCCATCGTCACTGTAAGGTTCACTATTTCATAGTTAGAACGAAAATCTTCTACTGTTACTATTGTTGAGATTATGGTTCATTTAATGCTTAACACTTTATCACGCACATGTTAATGCCCAAGCTTCCGAGTTTCATCCTCTGTTATGGGCAGAGGTGATGAAATGATTTAAAACCAGTTTTGGGTCCCTATCCTCAACACACGAAAAGTAATTCTTAGCACCATCGCATCGTGGAAGCAGAGAATAGAAGATTCAAAATTCAGAGACGTTGCTTGGACATCAGTGGAGAAATGGCTGGAGGTATGTTCATTCGGTTATGCTTCCGTTTCTATATACATGAAGAATATGCATGTGTCTTGCTTACACGTAAATGTTGTAGTGTTAAGAGATGCATGTCATATGTTATTTCAATTTAATGAAGCTCGAAGGATGAAGTAGGTCACCAGATATCGGTGGTAGTGGTCAACAGCTATGTCTCCGGTAGATCCATCAACTATATTACCTGAAAGAAACCAAAAGAAAGGAAAAAAAAAAAAGCTACACTCAAATTTCTGGACTGGATGACATTGAAGCTGTACACCTTGAGGCAACAGCTAACCTGGGTCGTGAGTGAAAACGTCCCAGTTGTTAAGGCCTTTACCATAACTCGAATAAGCTCCTTCAAACTGCCGGAAAGGTAGGACAAATTAAAGTGGAGGGGAGTATACATATACAGGACGCATAATCTGATTTGGAAAGTGGAGGAGGGGAAAGCAACAAAACCTGGTAAGAAGAAGAGGCAGTTCCAAAGAGAAAGTTGGGCGGAAATGGAGATGGATCTAATGTACCCCTTACAGGTATGGGAGGAATTTTACAATTTACCATGACGACAGAGAACATCAGGCCACTGAAAACCAAAGCTTGATATATTAACCAAAACTCCATATCAGGAAAATGAGGTAGACAAGGATTTTCAAGTTAGAATTTATACAGATATTGGGACACTGAAGAACTTCTTTGTATATTATACAGAACTGATTATCGAAGTGTCAGAATTTGAGATTTTACCTACCTTAATTATTGGATTTCAATGTCTCTGTCATTAGTGGGCAGTGAATATATTCATTTGCAATGCTAACTTTTTTTTTAATAATATCTGTTTTACGTCAGAATAGAAGGAATGTGAACAAAAAAGATAAATGTTTGAATTATTGGCCGAAAGGAAATGATTAAACAAATTGGCAGGCAAAGAAGATCATGAAATCTACGTCTGATTGTACATAGACAAGCATCTACTACAAGATTAAGTTGTTGGACACTTTTGTCCTTTCTCGTAAAGTTGGATAACTATTAATTGCATTTTTCGGTTTTTCTATAAATTATTAGTTAAGTTACGTAATTTGATCCAAATAAAGATAATAAAATGATCCAATAAATTATATAAATTAATGGGCCATAGTCCAGATGAAAAATAGATCTCAATTAGTATGGACCGGGTCCATATCGATCTTGTGATGGGTAAACTCGATATGGAAGTTATATATAAAGGTTAAAGTCTTTTACAGTTGCCCATATCAATCGTAAGCATAAGGATTCTCTAACCCATTAATAGAGCTTATGTATTGAGAAAACTGTAGAAAGACCTAAACCTTGTGTCAGGAAATACTTTCCATAAAAGTATTGGGAGATTCGTGATCGTTTGAAGCTCAAAAATGACATCGGAATCAGAGATGAAACCGAAATCAGATATTCTATATTACCTTCGATTTTAATCTTTTCAAGTATGATCCTGGGTACGTAATAAGGTCTGTACTACGTATTACATATGGTATCAGAGAGGTTACGTGATCGGGTTACCAAAAATGAAGGCTTTTCGGTTTTTCATCTTATATGGTTTTCCTCAAGTTTTGATTCGTTTTTTTGTTTTTTGTTTTTACGTATATAATTATGTAAAAGTAGTATACATAAGGCTAGCTATGAAAAACAGGTCGAAAACGAGTCAAAAAAGCAAAAAAAGGCATCTTGGGATGTCGGAAATCGTCTCTGGCGTTGGTGGGAGAGGAAATGCCAGGCGCATGCACTCCCAACTCTGCTATAGTAGCCACGAGTAACGGCATACAGTTGGCACATGGAGTGCACACGCCAATCACGCATTGTCACGTTGCTCCGGGGTCAACAGACCTATTTTGCGCATGCACCGAACTCGCGACCAACGCTCCCACGAGTGTGGAACAGAGGGTACGTATCGTGCACGCGCCAAATCCGACCATATACATGGAAAGACGGATGGACGACATGTGACAGCACGTGCATTGCACGCGCTGCGCTGTACAGTAGGTATGCATCTACGAGTGGCAAGCGCGTGACACACATGCACAGCCCCGTGTCACGCACACTAACGTGGTGCACCATGTCAGGTGACTGACGTTAGTCGTACAGATTTTGCTACAGTATTTTTCAAAAAAACAAAAAAAATTTAAATTTTCTGTAAGGGTACCATGGGGTGTTTTAGGTCAATTTTCGGGTCTGAGAAATTCATAAAGTAAGTTTTTCCATTTCTCTGGATTTATTACATTAGTAATAAATTAAAGTTTTACTCCATAAAAAAGAACTAAGGTATTCTAAATCTGATTTCAGGTGGAATTTCATGCTTTGGACATCATATGAGGGAGATACTTCAATTTTGAGTGCTGATGAGGATGTTGTCACCACAGTGACCTTTCGAGTCAGTATTTTGAATTGTTCTGCTTATATGTTAGGGGATGTCTTTGGTCTCATGTTTAGTTATTCTGCCCACAGGTGTTAGTCTTACATGAGATTTTGAGATGCATATAAAGGCATTGAATAGAGGAAAGTCATTACTTGAATGATCTATTCACCCACAAGTGGTAGTGTCATGAGAGTTGATGGTTTGTACTCTGATCGCTTTTATGTGGAAGTCTAGTTGCATATATTATGTATTCAGCCCACAGGTGTTTCATAATATGTATTACCAGATTTTCAGTAAAGATATTATTTAATGGCTTTGAGTATCGCTTTTATCCTACAATTGTATTGATATAAAAATTATCATTTTGAAGTCACCTTTTCAGTCAACAAAATCAGTGTCACTATTGAAACTCTGATCGGTTTCAATACAAAGAAGTGGACAAAAGATGTATTGAACTTTATGGAGATAGCTATGGTTGATATGACCATACGGACAGATAAGCTATATCCACCTACATCCATGAGCTCGAGAGTTCATAAAGCAACCTAAGAAGCTTGGGATCGGTCTAACAGATTATATCCGATGACCGTTAAGAGATCCATTCCTAACCATCTATGAAGTGGACTTCCAGACATAGACATAGTGAAGGAGTTTCTTGATAATGTCTCTAAGAGGTATACAATCTCACATAATGTTAAGACAAATGCCTTGGTGAAAGAATTATTCTTCATGAGATATATGGGAGAGAAGGAGAGCAATGGAGAACATATCGAGAATGATTCGTCTTCACAGTAGATTGAAGATGTTAGGACTTCAATGCTTTGATTGCCCATTCCGTTGCTAAGAAGAAGAAACTCAAGTTTGCTACTCATACAGCCCTTAAAGCAACCTAAGGGAAGAAAAAGATGGAACTTGCTAAGTTCAAAGGTGGAAGTTCAAATCTTCTCTACTTGCTAATATTAGTCAAACTAGTGCCGGTAAAGGTCCTAGGGATATAAAGAAACTAGTAGTATGAGGTTAAAAGGAAAGAATGAGACCATCATATTACTCTTTGGCTTGTCAATAATGAATCTAACTTACGATAGTCGTATTAAGTACATCATGGCTATTTAGTGGAGCATCTGATCAAGGTACTTCCACAATGTAAAGATTCATATCCAGGATAAAGCTAAATAAAGGGAAGGAGAAATTGACGATTGACAGCAATGAAGAAGTAGAATTAATATCTATAGGGGATATATGTACTGAACCTTATAGTAAGGTTCATTTGGGTTTTGCACGACACATTTTATATATAATCTTTTGATCAATTTAGGACAAAGAGGGTTAATGTTTTGTATTTAATGCTTCTATTGTATAGTTGTTATTTAATGCAAAACATAATGGTACAACCTTCTTGTCATATGGTTTGTACAGAATGTGTCTTACCCTGAATTAGATAAATGCTTCTTCGTATCTTGTTAAACAAGTTATGAAATGAAGGACCCTGATGAATGAGAAGTCATACATGGGGTGACAAAAGTTTAAGCCACATTTCCAGAGTCAGGATTGAGAGATTGATCATGGAAAGCATTTCTCAATTCTAGATTATGATGATCTGGGAACATTTGTTGACTGTTGCAGGGGTAAGTTGACTAATAAGGATATTGAGGTTAACTCATGCTTTTGATTTGTTGAGTCTGATACATAAAGATATCGGTAGACCTTATACAATTGCATTGTGCAATTCTAAATGTATTCTGACATTTATGGATGTTTATTCTCATTACAGTTATGCGTTCTTACTTAAAGACTAAAGGTTGAGAACCAATTGGAAAATTTTATCAAGATAGTCATATTTGACTGTGGAGGAGAATATCATGGAAAACATAGTGTTTCATGACTTTAAAAGGTCCATTTGCCAAATATATAGAATTAATTAGAATAGTGACTTAATTCACTATACCGAATAGTTCCAAGCAAAATGATGTGTTACCGAAAAGCATACCAGTACCTTAAAGGACCTGAAGAAGTCAATGCAGAACAGGATTAATCTACCTAATTATCTAAAAGTGTGGGAAAATTAGCCTTGCACACATTTTTGTATGGGGCTGCCCTACTAAGGTAGTATAATCCTTATAAAGAAAGATTGCATGCTCGTTCCGCTCATTGCTATTTAGTAAGATATCTTGACCATTTTAAGGCTACAACTTTTACTATAGAGAAAGAGAGGCTAAAATAGTGGAATCACAAACATCCATGTTTCTGGAATACGATGTCTATGATGATGGTGGGCCCTCCTTCTGATGATAGTAAGGCAGATACTATAGTTATCATATACTCGCTACTTATACAGTTAGATTCATGGATTTAGGTCTTTGTATTTTGCCTGTATAGGAACAAGAACCCATACCTGTAGACACAGAGGTTCCTGGGAGTATAAGATCTAATACAGTTAAGTAAATCCACTAGAGTGAGACGATATGCTATCCCATCTGATAGCATAGTCTATCAGGTGAACTGGACTATGCTATTAGACATGTTACGAATCCAGTTACTTTTACAGAAGTTATTTCTGGACCTAATGCAAATGTGTAGTGGG
>JAOTAZ010000002.1:25706446-25720561 GCA_025629785.1 Erythroxylum oxycarpum | reverse complement strand
GATTTGATAAAACCCTAAAAGGGACCTTAACTTAATTGGTGAGGGCAACGTGGTCTTAGTAGACCTGAAAGATTTAAGGTTGTTATTCCTATAATTAGAGGTCACTAATCATTCATTGCTACATCTATTAGAGCTAGTAACCTCATTCCTTAAACTAGTCTTCTTATCCATACTATTCTCCACAAATTAAAAAGACAAAAGGAAAGAGATGTGGCCTTTACTTGAAAAATGTTATAAACTTTTAAAGCACCTTAATGTTGAATCTTCTTAAGGGAGTAGGAAAACAAACAAAGCAGGGGTGATTTCTCTCACGTAAAAGGAGGATTATCTTTTTAAAAAAAAAAATAAAGTGAGTTATCTTTCACATCTTGTGCCTTGTATGGAGGGATGGATAAATAAGATTAACCTAGATCAATGGTTAATATTATCTATGTAATTCATCTCCCTACAAGTAGCAAAAGAATATTTATATAGTGAGGAATAATTGTGTTCCATAGAAAATATTCTCACAAAATCCTCAAAGGTGATGATTCCTATCAAATTATTAATTCATATCAAGAAGGCCCAATTAAGAAAACCTAAGTTGGATATACAAGGTCGATATTTCTTTTATGCTTATCCCTATAGCCTATATAGATTTATTAATTGGGGTCCGCGATGATTTTGAATTATCTCGATCTATCTGTTGCAAGCCTTTGATAATATGATTGGATGATTTGAAGATAATCCCCAATCAGTCTAAAAGATTATCTTGATTATGTCTATCTGTCTACAGGCCTAATAATACAATTTTATTTTTTGTGCTAATCCAAAAAAAGAGTCGAAGGGGCTAATGATATATCGTTAGTGAAAATGTGATGTAAGATTAAATTGCTCAATAAAGCTCATTCTCTTCATTTAATCTTAAAGTTTAAAGGCCCACTCATATAAAAACCATTTTAAAGCTTATTTGTACCAGACCCACTTACAAATTTCAATAATACTTAATGTTGGATCTCGTTTTCGAAACCTAACTCTTGCGAAATCATAAAGCGTGAGCTTCGTCATTACTCCTCATTTCTAGATTTCTAATACTCTTCAGAATCATGCAACATGTATATCTTACCCTATAGGGTTAATTCATTTAGCCCTTACAAAGCATGAGCTTCCTCCTTAAACAGGGCCCAACAATTGATCCAAAATCGAATTTATTTAACCCTCATAAAGCCTGAGTGGGTTTCCTTGTTAGGGTTACTTCAAAGTACCCTCATTAGCCATCATCGGTTCACATTATTCACATAGCATCTCAAGCCACAAAGACGAGCCATACAGCGGAATCACAACAATCACAATTGACTTTTTCAAAATGTTAGCTCTTAGTCTCTAGTTTATTTAGAACCAAGAACCACCTCAATCGGAGCTTTATAGCTCAAGTTATGCTTAAAAATCACAAATATGTTCATAGCCCAATTATGCTCTTCCAACCAACCCCTCACTTCCTATCCCTCAAACTTTCTGAATTCGAAACCAATGGATATACAATTTTATGGGAAGGTAGGAGAATGTGTTAGAAATCTAAAGCCTCAAGAATCACCTTAATCGGAGGTCAGACGAAGGAGTTATGGCCAAACGAATCCAATTTTCTAATGACATTATACTCTTTGCTATGCTACTTAATTTTATGTAGGCTGTCGAAAATCCAATAGAGAGAAAGATCATTGGTGATATTGCAAAGGGACCTCTGCGAACTATTAAATCGTATCTCGTGTATTTCGTGAATGGATACAAATACCATACAGAATCTCATAGACATAGCGTGTCAACAATAAACAGTGGTGTTTTGATACAAGGAGAATTGATGGATTACTATGGGAAAATAATTGAAATACTTGAAGTTGAGTACCCTGCTTTGCCAGTTAAGCGATGTGTGATATTTAAATGTGATTGGTACGACTCGACACCAAATGTTGGAACAAAAGTGCATAGCCGATACAATGTAGTTGAAATCAACTATCGCAGAAGATTGAGACAATTTGAACATTTCATCTTGGCTATGCAAGCAAAACAAGTGTGTTATGTCCCTTTTCGAAGCTTACGACGAGATAAGACGGATTGGTTGGCAGTTTGCAAAGTTAAACTTAGAGGAGTTTTTGAATCACATAGAAATAGAGAGCAGAGAATTGACAGTGAAGCGTTTCAGGAAGATGTGGCTTTTATCAATGCAACTGTCACGTATGATGATAATGATCCTTTGAACAATCTATCTAACGCTTATGTTGATATTTCATCTACAGAGTCTGACGAGGTTCAGAGATCTGAAGAGGAGGAGTTTGATTCTTATTCTTCCAAAGAGGAAGATGATTGTAATTTACTATTAAGTTCTGATAACGATTAATTTCTGTTTGTAATAGACTATTTTATGTAACAAATACATTATTCCTTTTAATCATTACAATTTTTATTCAAGGAATGTCAAAGTGGCGAATGGTTCCTGACGGTAATAACTCTTACCGTTGGGAGGAATGTGACAAAATTGTCCCAACCCAGGGAATCACCAATGCAGGAAACATCATTGGTTCATGCACTAAGACTCGTTTGCCTTCCATGGCCAATCTTCTACTTCAAGGTGTTTAGTATGATTATTACGTCTCTGTCCTTATTCTGTACATCTCATTTCCTTAGTTGAAATTATTATACGTAAAAAAATTTGATAGTCTATACTTCATATTGCTCTAAGCTTTTTGTATTCTTAAAGAAGAAATGTGTGCCAATAGAGGCCAGAGCGATGACACAACAGTCCATAAATGATTTGGCAGATCGGTTATTGTGGAAGATTTGTCAATTCCTTATACAGGGTCTGGTGCACGACCCCGTTATATTTTGGAGGAAATTTGGAGTCGTTGATTGGAGTATTGGGCATCACCTGTGGCAATGTCCATCTTAGGACGTAACTTGGCCAATAGACGTGGAGGCCCAGGTAGAGAGAATCTTCCCGTACATACGAAAGGATCAATAACCCACTAGGAGCATACACATAGACTTGTAAGTATCTGACAGATTCAAATTTTCGTCGGTACCTATTACAACTTACCATTGTCATTGATCTAAACGTACCGACGGTTGTTCTGTCCGTAAAGTATACCGACGGAAGACATCTGTCGATGATGTATGCAATCCACCGACGGAAACTTTAATCAATGTCCGTCGGTACATAATACCAACGGATTATTTTCCATCGGTAGGTCGTTGTTAATACACCGACAAATCATTTTCCGTCGGTAAATAATAGTGACAGCCTTGTTAACGACGGTTTCGTCTATCGTCCCATTCCGTCGATGTTTTTAATTTCCGACGAAAGTATCGAGTTTGCCGACGGAATAATCCGTCGGTAAACGTGATATTTCTTGTAGTGTTGAGCTTAATTAGATAATGAAAAAATTAAGATAAATTAATTTATATTTAGTTAAATACATTATTAATAGACAATAGTTAATTTATTTCATGTTATCACATGATTTTTGTTTTAACATGACAAGAGGACGAAATTTAATCACACGTGCAAATTTAGTGAAGATTAATTATTTGCGAGTGTGAATAAGATTCGAGAAACCATGAAAGCAGTTAAACACGAGGTGTATGATTTCTGCAAAGGACAGACCAAAAAGCAATCAACATCAACGGTAGGTCAAACATATCAGAGATAGGGAAGCGAAGGACAAAGCATTGATTATTCCATTACAAATAACACCTTACTATTCCTAACTAACAAGCCCCACTCACTAATTAACCTCACCCTGAGCGACAAGACAACTTAAACGGTAGTGAATACAAAAACAACGAGAGTTTACTTTCATTAGGCAAAGGAAGTCAATACCCGAACCTAAAACTCTTGCTTGTCTCCCTTTTACTTCAATTCTGTGCCTTGACAGACACCACAAAGGCAAGGATCATCCAAGGTGCGTTCTTGACTTCTACTTTTTGTTTTTTGTTTTAAAGTATTTGAAGCAAACATCATACTCCTTATAAGCTTTACTCCATAGATCGTTTTTTGTTTTCTTTTTCTTGATCAGTTCCCCTTCTCTTGTTCTAGCTGCAGAAGAATATTGCATAGGGTTAGAAGACTGATACCAAAATGACATAATAATGAAAAGAGAATAAAGACATTGGTTGGTTTATTGATCCCGTAATCTTATAAAGGTCGAAATTGAGGCTTTTATATGTTACGATTTCATGAAACTAAGATTCCTCGTTGGCATTAGGGTTTTTAGTCATGTCCTTTAGGTACTATTATAACCAACAAATATTTGACGTTAGGCAAACTTAATGGGACTATGATTTTTGAGCATTTACAACGACCGCAATTGGCTTTGCTAATATTGCCACCATATGGACATAGCACAACTCTGATAAGGCACCTATAGTAACGATTTGGACGTTAGTTTGAAAATATTTTACAATGCAAATTAATTTGAACACGTTTCAAACAATTTTCTTACAAGATAATATGTCATGTCACGCCTTTCTCCTAACTTAGGGTGGGCTAGCTGCCAAAATAATGAAACATATCGTGTGTGACAGGGAATATGTTCTGTCCCAAATTAGAGCAAGGAGATTCCAAAATGATAAGGTAGGTACTATCTCCAACTTAGAGTGAAGGATAAAAAAGAACACTATTAAATTGCTCTCGGACTTGAAAAGAAAAAAAAAATGTAAATGAGAAGAGAAGGGTGAACTTACGAAAATTCAGTCAGGGTTAAGCATTCTCGCCCATAACTGAGGCCTTGATCCTTTCAACTGTGCACTTAATTAGGCTGTTTACAGTTGCTACTGATCCAAGGGAGAGTTTAGCAGTTGGAACTGAGTCGACTAAGATCTGAAAAGCAACAGTGATTAATGCGCCACCAGATCCAACAGCGCTAATTCCTCCACCAGAGCTCGTTTCAGGCCCATCAGGAAGTATGGCAAAACCTGATGGAAGTAGCGCAACATAGTCTGGGTCTCCACCACTCAGTACAATGTTCATTGCTGCAATGTCCACTGGCGCATATATTACATATGAGCCTGTAGAATCTGTGGAGCTCTCTTGGAGTATTAACATGTTGCTTTGGCTTGAGTTTGTACTCTACATTTGGCATTTGCATGCAAATATCAGACTGCAAGTTTGATTATGTAAAAGAAAAACTGTAACACAATTTCGTTCAACTTACATCTACACGGAGCAAAGACACACAGTTTCCAGGATCCCGTCCATTAGCTATGTGAGACATTTCTTGAACTTCCCCACCATTTGAAAGGATATCCCACTGTAATAATATTTAGTAAGGAAATATCTGTCACTATGAACAGTGTAGAATTCTTTCGTTTAGAGTACTATACGATTATCCTTGCTTCTGGGTGAAAATTTGTAAATTCACCAAAACATTAATTTCTTTATATTTTTCTTCCAATTTTATTTCGACAACCACAAACTGATAATTGCTAGGCTTTGATTACCTCACTTCGTTGGCTCTCATCTCTGAGGAAATCAAACACTCTCTTAGGTGGAACCGGAATCCAAAAAGAAGTTGCAGCGCTGAGAACGATGCCGGGAGGCCTGCCTGGGTCATCCATACTCTTCCTGGTCATGACTCTTACATCATCAGAGCCTGTTGCTGATAATGTTGTCCATGCGTGTGCAGTAGAAGCACTAACGCCTGTGCAAAAGCTCATTGCCATTCTTTCAGCCAGCTTCAACATACTCTTCCTTCCTTCTGGAGTTGTTATGACTGCCAATGAAGATGTAAGTGTGCTTATTCACTACAGTTAATATTTATCAAGTGGATTTGAGGAACGACTATAAGTACCACAAAGATCTCCCACTGGAATATTAATTGCCATTGAACTTGCAATACGTTGGCATTGTCGATCTAAGGTAGCCATCCAACGTTTTGCTCCGAAAGCAAGACCAGAGTCAACCAAATTTTTATATAAATGATGAACCGATCTATCGTCCACTTCAATGTGCTCAACCCAGGTCACCTGCACAACCATACATCACGGTTTATTATTAGATAGATTTCAATTTTCTAGAATAAGAATAATAACAAAGAGTTGGAATTACTACCTTGGAGTAACCATTTGGTAATTCTGCTATTAGGCAACCTGATGGTCGCCTTCTATTCTTGGATATAGGGCTAGGGCGTAAATTATCCAAGGAAACATCAACCACTGCCCAAGTCCCATCAGCATGGAGCTTACAATATCTCACAAAGTAAGTTTCTCGAGTTGCCACGAGTGGCGAAGGTACTTGGAATTCTGCTGACATCTGAAATTTTTTTTCTTGCCAAGTTAATAATGCAATGATCAAAATACAAACAAACCATATTAGTGTACTGAAGAGGTTCAACATATTGACTACCACTTGCAAGGCTCCATTATAGTTCCCAGCCACTCCTGTTGACAGAACATCCAGGGTCATTGCCCGAGATACTATACCGGAAAACACAGTGGACCATTGACTCTGGAAAACAATATTGCATAAAGCAGCACTTAGTTATTCTTCTAAATATCTCTTCATTCTTCTGTATTGATTCCAATTTCCAATTCATGATGACGAAAACGTACCACATCCATGAGAATCTCAACAAGGCTAGCATGGTTCATAATAACAACAGCAGTTTCTCTCGAAGCTTCAGACCTTGATCCCAATGGTTTTGGCCCAATTCCCCTAGGGAAAGTTCTCAGATATTCCTCTTCATTCAGCACCTCAGTGCCATTTTCACCAGGAACCCACAATGGTTCCTCAGTCCGAGCCATTCTCATGAGTTCCTCCATCGCTGCAACAGCAAGTTCAACTATGATTGGCTTTTCCGCCTCCGTGGGGCTAGTAACCGACCTAAGAAGGTCTGTAGCTCCATACATGTCGCCAACAAAACTTTCAAGTCCCCGATCAATAGACCTAGGAGGTAAATTTGGAGCAAACTGGGAAAAAGAAGCCAAGGGCTTGCCGACGTACTTGGCAGCGATTGCAGATATTCTATCAATCTGTAATGTTAACAAATAAAACCCCTTTATATTTCAACAATAATCGAACATTATATTAATTCCATTGTTCCACTAGTTACCTCTTCTCTTAAACGAGCATTCTCGATTCGCAAATGCTGCTCGTCAAAGGACATCTCACCAAGAGCAGCTGGGCCTCCACAATTGGGGCATGAGGCATTACTTAAGGCTTCTTTGTACCTACCGTTTTCTGCACGAAGTTTTTCATTTTCTGACTTGAGAATTGAGTTCTCGTGACGTTCATGTTGAGCCTGCAACAGATACAATGATTTAGCAATGGAAGCTAATTCCATAGTTGGAAACAAGGTTCTAAATATTAGTGTAGTGTATCGTATTTCTTGCGTAAAATATGAATTGAAAACAAAAAAAGGGGAACCAAAGGAAAAAGGAAATTCTGTAACTAATTAGGTAGGAAAAAAGCATATTAACGTATATTAAGTGGCGAATGGCAAAGAAATAACCAGTGATTGCCAGTACAATCGCCAATTGTATTTGCACAAATTGTATAGCCCAGCTAATAGTCTTTAGTAGTGATTCTGGCCAACTCAAGCAGGCGCAATAATGAATTTAAAACACCAATAAATAGCCTTAAAATTTAAATCGATGTCTTTTTAAGTTAGATATATTAAAAACACAAGGAAGGAAGGGTTCTTCTCGTCTCACCAAGCTTTTACTAATTCATAATAAGGTAGGAGTCAAAATGAAGGGGAAAGTAGATCATAGAAGATCCCACAACCTTCATTTGGGTGCGCTTGTTCTGAAACCAAAACTTGACTTGCAAAGGCACTAATCCTAACTCGCGACCGAGCTCCTTTCTTTGCTTGTCATCAGGATGAGGGCACTCCTTGAAAAAACTGGAAACGTCAAAAATACCAAGAGCTCAGTCATTGGCGTGACACGGTTATTAAAGTCTTGTTACACCTCCATTTCCGTCCAATATATAAAGTTAAGAAGACTTTATAAACTACAATTGCTTACGCTTCCATCTCTTGGATTTGACGTTGTGTATGCCGATGGTAACGCTTCCTTTTAGGGCGTTGGTTGGGATCTTCATCACCGGAGAGATGGTCATTTGTTTCGGTGCCTGATTTAGTCTCATAATCATCATCCTTCAGCTTCCCCAAATCACTTTCGGAAATTCTTGGTGTCATATCAAACATATGGTGGCTCTCAAACATGTTTGATTGGAACATGTTGATAAATCTTAAACTACAGAAATCTTGAAGCTATGCCCTTCAATCTGTGCTCACAACAGAAAATGGAAGGAAAAGAATAATCCACCGCAGATATATGGCATGTTAATAAATGCTCAAGAACTTTAGTTGGTAAGGATTTACATACACTAAGAGAAGACTAACAAGAAAAACCAAACCAACCCTTTTCCTTGAAAATATATTAATTAGATATCTGAACCTTTTAAGGCATGTGATTTGTATTCCACAAGCAGCGCTTGTAGGAACGTATAAGCAGACCTGAAACACAAGCAAGCCTTCTCTCTGTCTCTCTGGATTTGACAGACGCACACACTAAATCTCTTCTTCGTTCACACACAAATAATGTTTGTTGAGAACCCTAGTCTTCCAAGCTTAAGTACATAGGTGGTCCGAGAAGCATATTTCATTCGGTGAAAGGATGGAACATCGAGGTGATGATGATCAAATACCAAAATAGCTAAACTAGAATCGTCACACCACTACAAAGAAAGGTAGATCCAATAGAGAGAGAAAAAGAATCCATGGAATAATATACCCACAGACATGCTCGAGGGTAACCAGAAGATTAAAGCAGTAGAGTAACAATTCTTTATGGGAGAAAGGAAAAAATGGAGAGAGAAATTGAACAAGAAAGACTTCACCTTGATTTACTCGCTGTGATGATAAGAGGAATCCTGTAATTTCTCTCCTCCCTCAAACTCCATCGTAAACGGAAGGTCGGTTCCACACAAACCCTAAGCAGCAGACATCTCTTTCTTTTCTTGCTCTTGTCTGGTTGTTGTTTAATATGTAATGGTTAAGGTTAGTATTTGTGGGGTTAGCTTAAGAGCTTCTTTTGAAGTTGTCTGAGCAAGCTAACAAGATTAATACAAGTAGTAAAAGCGCGCAAATGACTTTGGATTTTGGTTTACCAAGAAAAAGTCTAGGGCCTTTTTAGTGTTACGTGCCAAAAGACTACAAGTGGAAATTATAGCGTCAAGAGTTGACATTGAGTGAACCCCTTTGACACCGCCAACAATTTCAACACCCCAACTCCCAAGAATGTAACGCCCACTAAGATCTCGCTGAATCTCATTTCATACCCTTCTCTTTCTCTCTCCTTCTCTGCTCCTACCCTATCTGCAAGAGACATTAACGCTAAAATCATAAATCTAGGAGTAGAAAAAAAAATTATGAAATAGATAAATGTAGGATCTTGGATATTTCCATATAGACGTCAATGGCGGACTTGGAGTACCATTTACAGGTATTCGATGCTGAAAAAGATTATTTAAGTCAGTGTGATATCTTACCAGCACAAAAGCTTTAAGGCGAAACCTCCCTCAAGTTCTTGGGATAGTCGAATAAAACAAGTGTTGATTAGCTTCTAAGCTTTAGGAGGAACTAGAAAGATAGCTGTTAGAGCTTGAGGGGTCTGCTCTCCAGTTTGTTTAGTTGGTGACATAAACAGGCCAAAGAATAGGGCACTGGGGGGGAGAGAGAGAGAGAGAGTAAACGATGACCATGTAAAAAAGAAAACAGAAGAAAGAGACAGAGAGGAAAGGGAAAGATGGAAATTGAAGAAGATGAGAAAGAGAAGAAGAAAGGGAAAAGGTGGAGAGTATGTGGCAGCAAAGGAGTTATTGCAGAGCGTATTGAGAGGGTGCAATAGCATTTATGGTGGGGAGGGAGAGGTGTAAATGCGAAAGAAGAGAGAGAGAGAGACTGAGAAAGCGAGGGTTTCTTGCTTTGAATTTTCTCTACAGGTATGGCTGATCCAAGTTGTACTCACTTCCCAGGTTTCAACCATTTTCACTGCGTCAATGAATACAGTGTTGCATTGGACGTAACTCTTATCATTCCTGTACAGACATGCTTAAAGGTTAAATTCGATAGACATAAAATTATTTGAAAGCAAAGTTGCTTTACGAATTGTCAAACCAAAGGAATTTTTGAAGGACGTTATATATTGGAAAACAACAATATCGCAGATTCGCAGGGGATACACGTTAGTGTTTGACACTAAAGGTGATTTTTTGGGCATTGCGAGTGAAAATGGCGGCTGAATAGCGCATCAAAGAGGCTACGGAACACACAGCCTGTTGAAAAAAATGTCTACAAGTTGAAAAATAAGTTGGCAAGTGAATAAGAAAGAATCAATAGCACCGCATTGTTGACATCTTTAGGACACCGTCCTTATACACAAAATGCACGCATGAAGTGACCAAAATTTTCATGCAAATCTTTTGGGATTTGTCTATGACTTTCTTTACTCCATATGCCTATAAATATATGGAGTAGATGAAGCTTTAGACACAGGTCTCTCATTTTTTGTTATGTGATTATATAAACACTTAAGAGGTGTACTTCCGGAGAAATTGGTTGTTGCCACCTTAGAAAAGTCATATGACGCAACCACTGATGACTACTTAATTGGAAATTTGATGCATACATACATAAAATTAGTTGAAGATTAGGCTTATTTTGGAATTCTGTAAATTAAAATTAATTCCTTACTTTATTTGGACAAGTATAGTTGGTACGAGATGCCTTTGGATCTTAAGAAATTATTAATTCCTTAAACATCTCTGAAGCTTTCCTTTTAAAAACCTTAATTAGGGATTAGAGGGTTAATAATCTGTCCCTTAATTATATATAAAAATTAAGAAACAAACAAATGAACATTTTAAAAGTACGATTGGAAAGAAAATAAGCACAGAGGACATCAGCTCACCGGTTTTATTTTATGGGAGAAAAGTCATATTTTCAAGAGCAAAGTACACTGACTTCTCGTACCTTTTGATCAACTTAATTTCAGTTGTTCATAGAGACTCCCGAGCATTTGGAAATGCCGAACTTACATTCAACTCCTTATACTAGCTTTAGTCGTTATCGTGTATACTGGAGGCATTCGAATAAAATCATGTTCGGTGATCGATACATTTCCAAATGGTGAGCTTAATTATGGGTGACCAACTCACAATTAGTCTTATTCGAGATTTCGTTAAATCAACTATGTTTTATCAGAAGATCTCAAGGATTCTTAGGAAAGCATCGCAGTTAAAGTAGCTTGAGTATATTTAGACCTATTTGCCTTAATGTGGACTACTATGGAGTAGGAATTAATAGTAATTTTCTTTTATACGAGTCTATATTTGAGTCCTTTTACAAATTATAAAGATGTTAAAAAGACTCGTAGTTGAAATGGAGTTCTTAAATGTCGGTTAAAGGTCAGCAACAATTGTGTAATTTAATCAATGAATCTTTGTCTTAATAAGATATTGTTGTATACAACTATGTTTATAGTAAATTTTCATTTTTACTATATTTTATAGTAAATTAACTTTATAAGATATTGTTGTAGTCAACTATGTTTTAATCCGAAGTATTAAAATGTAGAAGATCAAAAGTCAAGTTTCAAGATTTTAATTTGAGGCGACAATTTTGGTATATTTAATTTATAAATCTATAACTTAGCGATATAGAAGGTGGAAAATAAAAAATGTTTTAATTCTCATAACCATAGTAATACTATTTTTAGAAAAAAAAAACATATTTGATGTCTGGTAGCAACTAGTAAAGTTACTTTTTGTGAGCTACATATTTTGTATTCTATTGGGGTCTTCATACAGTCCTTAGACCTCTTCACCAGAATTTCTAGGCTACACATCAATCTCCAAAAAAATCATTTCATCCTATCCCAAGGAGCCTTACCTCTTGAGTCCACAATTGCTTTTGTCACTTGTATGCAGATGAAGCCTCCACCACTGCTATACTTGGGACTTCCCATCTCCATAAGGCTGCTACAATTTGTTGAACGCCTTCTTCTTATTGAAAAATTCCAAAAAAAAACTGCACTCTTAGGTTAACAAATTTATGTCCTTTGCAAGAAAGCTTCAACTAGTTAAAACTATCCTTAATTTCCTCCACATCTATTGGAGCTCTCATATTTTCCTCTCCAAGAATGTTATCAAAACAGTCGAATAGCTCTTTAGGAACTTCCTTTGGGGTCATTCCAATGGGACCAGAGGGATTCCTAAAGTTAAATGGGCTGAGCTATGTGTTCCTAAAGCTGAAGGGAGATTAAATATCTCTCCATTGAAACTTGCCAATCAAGCTCTTATTCTTAAGCACTTATGGTGGATATTACATGATAAATAATCGGTATGGATTCAATGGCTCCATTCATACTTTCTCAAGGGAAGGTGTATTTGGGAAATCACTAGCAATCCTTCTCATTCCTATTTCCTGAATCAACTGATCCTTCTAAAGAATTCCATCTAGAGTGATGTATGTTGTATAGTTTGGAAATGGGGAAAAAACCTCAATTTAGTTTTTTCAATTAGTCTTGTCAAGGCTTCCTCTTCTAACTTCAAGATACCGGCCCCAATCTCTTACCTTTCCCCATCTCCACCAAGCTTAGCTTCTTCATCAGGGGGAACACCTAGCAACTTCCAAAAGCTCTTCAATATCTGCAGCCACTCTACCCACCCAATTCTGACAGCTCAGACCTCTTTTTCTGGAAGGACCAACCTACTCACCAGCTGTCGAGTAAGCGCATCATTGATCTCCTCAAATCGAGAAATCGTAAAGTCCCTTGGGATACCATAGTATAAATCTCACCCCCGCCCTCCTCCCAAAGTTTCCTTCCTTCTCTCACTAATCATGAAGAACAAATTGAGCACGACTAATTGGCTCTCATACTTAGACATCAATCAGGTTTACCCACCCTACTCAATGCATGCTGAATCCTAGGACCATCTTTTCTTCTTATGCTCCACTGCGACCATCATTTGGGACCACGTAAAGAGTGTATGCAACTATAACACGTCTGAGAACTTGCTACCAAACCTCACCCACTGGTTGATAAATCACTCTTCCATCTCGAATAATGATCGTGGGCTCTTCATCCTAGCTATGGATCTAACAACTTATGCGATTTGGAAGGAAAGGAACTCAAGATGACTAGAGGCCCAAAGCAAAACCGTGGAAACACTAATAGGGGAGGTCATTAATGAGATCTGGAAGCTCCTAATTCTCAACAATCTCGCATGGTCAGACAGATTACCCTCAACCTTTTAACCCTCCACCCAATGCCCCCAACCTTATTATTCCTTAACTAGTAGTCATTTGTTGTTTGAAATCCAACGAGTATATCCTGGATCACTTTTTTTTTGTAACTTCATTTTATTAATATAAATATTTTCCTTTTAAAAAAGTGACTTTTTTGTGATCATAAGGTCACATGTTGAAGTTACAGAAACAAACTCTTTGTAAAAATATAAAAAAAAGATTGCGTACATTATGACCCTTTCCAGACATTCGCAAAGTAAAGAGCTTTGTGCACTCGATACATTGACTTTTGACATATCTGATGATAGTATTAAGCAAGATGACATTACTTTTAAAATCATACATAAAACAAATTTGGCTAATTAATATCATTACAATACCACTTAAGAAAACACTACAAACATCCTAAGCTAATAACAATTTCTATTAATATAAGTTTCAATAATTACCTAAGAAAAATATTT
Source organism: Erythroxylum oxycarpum (assembly GCA_025629785.1). Classification (NCBI taxonomy): domain Eukaryota; kingdom Viridiplantae; phylum Streptophyta; class Magnoliopsida; order Malpighiales; family Erythroxylaceae; genus Erythroxylum; species Erythroxylum oxycarpum. Next base: position 25,706,811 of record JAOTAZ010000002.1, on the reverse strand, counting down.
TAATAATTAGTTAGATCACATTCGTAACTTAATTTTGAATTATTTTATAATTTTTTACTAATATATAAAATAATTGATGAAATAGTATCATTTAAATTTTCATTTAACATTTATTTAAAAATTTACTTAACACATACCCAAAACTAACAATTATAAACTTTTGCTACATAATACAAGAATTTATTTTTGAGAGTGGTGCTTCAACATTATTTATTATTTCCTTTAACTTATAAAATTAGGCCTAAAAATAAAATGAAACCAAATATTTAAAAATAAATGATAAAAGTGATTTATATTTTATAAAAATGACTACATACCAAATCTATATAGTACAAAATTGAGTATATATACAAATAAAAGAATAT